>JAQZBX010002133.1:0-58391 GCA_029593785.1 Cabassous unicinctus
CTCTCTGACACTGACCCTCCTACTTCCTTCTTATAAGGACACTTGTGATTACATTGGGCCAATCCAGATAATCCGGTACACCCTTTCCATCTCAAGATCCTTAACTAATCACATCTGCAAATTCCCTTTTTGCCATGTAAGGTAACATATTTACAGGTTCTGGGGAGTAAGGTGTGGACATCTTTTTTTAGGGGGGTCATTATTTTGTCTACCACAGTTTATGTACCCACTTTGCCAATTATAAAGTGAAGCTTGATCTCTCTGATCCTCTTTTTTATCTCTAGAGTATGAATTATTGTGTTATTGTGTCTCAGTGTTATAAAGGAGATGATGAGTATAAAGTAATACATTCGTTGTATTTATGTATTTAAATACATATTTAAATATGTAAATTATTTATTTATGTATTTACTGAAAAAATAAATAGCTAGTGTTTATTATTATTCTCCTTACATTTGGTAAATCTGACAGACAGGTTTTTCCATTGACTTTGATCTTAAAGACATAGACCTTGGCAGTACAGAAGCTTCAAATTTTCATTTCTTCAATTGCTAAGATCTTGTGTTTTCAATTTCTACAACAAAATAATATGACCTGAAAGGGAAATAATGAGACCTCTGGAGGGAAGTAGAAAGAAAGAAGGAATATTTTATGGAAGTCTTGGCTGCAAAGGATCTTAACCAGGCCACACTGCTCCAGGCATTCTCCCAACAGTGGCCATGAGCACTCACTGGCTGGGACCGTGTGCAGGCTGCCCTTCCATGTGCTGCACTGACATTCGGATCATTAGGTAGTGAGTGGGGAATACATGTGCACACACAGTGGACAAATACACCCACACACATATGTAATTTCAAAAGAAAGCAGCATATGAACAAAGTACTGTGTGTGGCGGCATTAAATAGGGTATGTGTATAATCCAGGAGTAAGTTTCTTCCAAATTACTCAAAGAAAACTCCATTGTATTGATGTGTAAAAATATTTGCATAAGTATTATCAAACTAGTACTTTTGATTTTTTCCCAGAAGTTATGTAACAATTCTTGCATATGCATAAGACTGTTTTTAGCAGTGTGTACTATTAGGAAATTTATCTTTATATCTAATTTAATCCCACTTTTTCTTGGAAAGAGAAAAAAGCCAGTTATACTTCTTTGAGTAAGATAGTCAAACACTTGAAAATTCTTATAAAAGTCATACCACGATCTATAGTAATAAAGCAATCCAGTTGCTTGGTAACCATCTGTTGGTTGTATCTTCATTTACATCTTAGTCATGCTTAACTCCATGCACTCCAAGGATATTTGTTCATCTTTTGACTTTTTAATAAATTGATTTGTTTTTATATGAGTTATAGAAAATTAGAAAATAAATAACAAATTCACTCAGCAAATACATATTAAGCATCTATTATGGTCAGAAAAATACATAGTTATTGGGGATGGAACAATGAATACAAATCCTTACTCTTGTGGTGTTTACATGTAGGAGATTATAGACAATGAACAAATAAACAATATGCTTGTTGAGCTATGGGAATGAAATGTACAATGAAGAAAAATAACGAGTGAAAATAAAGCAGCATAAGGGGAGAGAAATAGAGGGAAGGTGGTATCTTTAGATTGAGAATGAAAAAGGAAACCCCTGGTTGCTATCAGCTGGGAGATGGCCACAGTGTCCTCCTGTTGTACACAAACAATTTCACAGAAAACTAACATCAGACAAGCTCTCTCTTGTGTCTATATTAGAATGAGACAAAAACAAGATCAAATAGCAATCATGTCTGCATACGACAAAAGCAAAAAAACCATGCAAATCACTAAACATCCCACTCTTCCAGCTAACATAAGCCACTGCTGCTTCTTTTCCAATTACATCTTTTGCTTCACTCCATTCTTCCTAGATAAAAATTATTAAGCTAATCAATCATAGAATTGGAACCATTTTCTGACAGTCTCTAATCCAGTGCAAAACTGTGCTTCATTGAATCTTCCACAAAATTACCCAGAACAAACCTGAACCCTATGACAAGCTTCTTCCAACCTCCCTTTACTGGTATAGGATGTGCTGCCTCCTTCATTAAAATAAGCTTACAAACCCAAAAGTGACTGTAGGTGTGTCTGTGGTGGTCTTTGGCTAGAAGATATTAACAAAAGAAGTCACCTCTGAGTAACTGAGATCTGAGCAAACGCCTGAATAAAGCAAGAAACGTTTGTCTATGTGAGGAAACGGGAACAGCCAATGCAAAGACCCAAAGATCACACCTACCTCTGGGTGCATTCAAGAGACACAATGATCCAGAGATAGTTGGATCCAAATAAGTGAAAAAGAAAGAGGTGGAAAATTAGTTCAGGTTCAGTTTAATTATTTTTAATCTTTTTCCTTTTTCCTTATTCTCTGGATTGAATGGAGATTAAACCATTAATGGTATGGCATTGCTTCTCTGAGTGAACATCAAAACTATCCAGGTGCTTGTTAAAAATGCACATTCCTGAGCTGCAACTCAGACCTACTCAATCAGAAACTCTGAGAGTGGAACCCTGGAAGCGAAATTTTTAACGAATTCCCCAGTGGATTGTCATGTGCATTAAGTTAGAGAACAGTGGGCTCTACCTACATTCTCATCCTACCGTGGTTTATGTAGAGTAAAATGACCAAAGACTTGGCTCTACTTTCTCTTAACCTTTACTCCTTTTCCCCCAAAACAAGAGTGGAAACTGTGATCATCCTCTACATGTACATACGAGCTCCCCATTCCTTCCACCACCACAGATCCATCATCTATCTCCTTTCTCAGCCACATGCAAGGGTCATGCATACACAAGGCCAAAGGATCTGTTACTGAGGCTATTCTTTCTTTGACTCTGTCCCCAAAATATTCAAATAATCACACTCCTATTCATTCAACAAATATTTATTGAGTTCTTTTAAACGTGAAAATCCCTGCAATAGATCCCACTGAGCGCTACAAACTAAAATAAGATCGGATTATTATTGACCTCAAGGAGTGAAATTCTATGAAGATGACAATGCATATATACACATAGATATGAACACACACATATACACATGTGTGCACACACCTAAACACCCATATATATGTATATGCATAGCAGTAAGTAATATCTGGTGTTTCTAGAGAATGATATGAACACAGTCCTATGATAGAAAAAAGGAAATCACTTAAGGTAAGAATTATTTTGCTAGATAGTTATGGATGCAGAAGAAATTTTTGTGTTTGGCTTCAAATGTATTCAGGCTTTGAGGCAGGAAAATGTATTAGAGATGAATGAAATATATGATTTGACATACATGTGGTAGGTAAGTGTAGTAGATAATTTTGGAACAGCAGCTGGACCTTTATTGTTGAGGACCCAGAATATATCACTGGGCAAGTTTGTGTAGTCTAAATTAGCTTCTAAAAAATCTTAAGCCTCCTTAATTCTTTGATATTCTAATGGCATTAATAAAAAACAATTGAATTCAGGGCATCATGATTCGATCTCTCGGGAGGGTGGCTAAACAAAGACAGTATTCAGATATTTGGCATTACCACTTTTGGTCATCCTTCTCTCTATAAATATCTATACATACCCACATTTTGATAAAATAATGCATAGTATTTTTTCTAAAGATGTCTTGGTGTCAAAATGAAAACATCTTTTCAAGTGTTGTGTCACAATCAGAAGTCTTTACTTTTGTTTAGGAAAACGTAATTCAAACCATGGCTTGCAGAAATTTTGCAACATATTGTCAAGAAATCTAGCAGCCATAAAAGTGAAAGAGAGACTTTTTATCCTCTTGATGAGACCTCTCAAACTCTCTTTTCACTACTGAAAGGAAAGTATGCTCCACTAGTGGATTCTTCTGGTTTGAGAAGAAATCTAGGATAAGTGGTTGAGAACATTCTTGTGCAAAGTGATTTTTGAACAACTATAACAATAAAAAGCTTCTACTATTTATTGGTGTTTATTGTGTGTTAGACAGTATAGTAAGATATTACTTTCATCTTCACAATAACCCTGTTGCAAAGGAAGTTGAGGTTTGGAAAGTGTTGCAGGTTAGGAAGAAGACTTGGGATATAGTTTAGCATGCAGAATGTTTATTAAGGCGTGTCCTTGGGATATTACCAGTTGAAGGGAGAAAAACAGGGAAAAATTGAGCCATGATGCAGGCATAAGGACAGCCTCCACCAACCATGGTTAACTCTGAAGCTGCAATGGCTCTTCAGAGTTATCCCAAGTTGTGTAAGTACGAACAGGTCTTTATACCTTGGCACCAACCAGTCACTGGATGTGTATTACTCTGGGAAAAGGTCGGAGGTGCCTAGGGAAGAAATTTTATTTAATGAAGTGAAACCTTAGGAAGAAGTAGGATGAGTAACTAGCTATACCACCCACATCATAGTGAAGAACACAAATGTTGGGAACCCGGAGGACTAGTGTTCAAATTCTCTCCTTTGGTTGCTCTCATTCAGGCTAACCTTTTTAAATGCCAAAGTGTTAACAAATGCCTGTCCTCAAAGATAAAATTAAGCTAGTAGATCTGGCCGCTACAGCCTCTTGAGATTCACAGAGGGAAAACTTCACTGAGGAGTAGGGATCTGTTTTTCCTAACAAAAGAAGAAGGGCAAGATGCAGGGGCATGGAAGGAAACAAACACTTTTTTGATTGTGCTTTGGAAGGATTTTATTTGAGCTGCAAAGACAAACAAACCCACAATCTGAATATGTTTTTCTTCTGCCTGCCCACCCTCACCTATCCCTCTCCCTTTTTCTCTTAAACAATTACAACAATTTTATTTATTGTTTAAAAGGTTTGGACTGTGTTTAAGAAACTTCAAATTGCTTCCATTAATTTCAGAAAGTAATGTTATAAAGACCTGAATGGTCACCACCCAGCTATATAAAATCTTAACATTTTGCCACATTTTCTTCAGATTTTTAAAATAGAAATTGATGGTCACTGTATACCTCTTCCTTATCTCATTATTCCTTTTGCTTCCACCAAGGCACACTCTATCCTGAATTTGGTAGTTATCACTCCAATGCACATTGTTATCCAACATAATATTTAGCATAGTTTTTCATGTTTTGAAAAATTACAAAAACATTATTACATTGTATGTAAAATTCTACAAATTGTTTTCCCCAAATTGTAATTTTTTAGCTTTATTGAGATATAAATTACATATAATAAAGTCCATTTATTTCAAGTGGTTCTATTTGGTGAATTTGGGTAATTTTATAAATCATGTAACCTCCACCACAAGATATAGAAGAGTTCTTTCACCCTAAAAATTTTCCTTGTTCCCCTTGCCAGTGAATCACCTCCTCCTAAACCTCTCCCAATCTTTTCTTGTGAACACTAGGTAGAGGCCCAAGAAAAGAGTTGGCAGATGGGTACAAACTCCACATGTATCAGGGAAACATACCAAACTCACACTATGGTATTAAGTCCAGTTGTTTTCTTTTCAGCCACTTCTATGGCAGCCATCTGCTCTTCTCACTGCCATGTCAAAGGTCAAACATCTCACTTCTATCCTGTCTCTTCTCAGAGGGACCTGCCACTCTTAGATTTCAGCTCACCAAATTGCTTTGTAACCTCAATTTTCTAATGGACTTTAAAACTTGTGATTGTGTAGACTCTCTCACTTGTTTCCCTTGTTAGAATTGGGGCAATGTTCTTTTGTGGCTTTCACCATCCAAAGAGGAACCCGAAGTCTCTTTAAATGGGTGACAGTCAGTATCTAACACTTTGGTGCATACATCCCCTTGCATACACTTAGAAGAGTTGATGTAACAGTTTTATTTTAAAGTGCCAATATTTTATCCTTTTCAACTATTTAACTTCTATTGAAATAGTTTAGATCTCAATTTAAAAATGTAGTACACTTTACAAAATTCTCCAAAAAGGTAAGTGGATAAAAAGTTTGGAAGACCACTATTCTATATCATATAGGACCCCCAGAAAGCTAATCATACTACAGAGTCTAGTAGGAAAGAGGTTACAATTTAGTGTCATACATTTTATAAGAGAAATATGTGCAGGGGATTGTGGGAGAACAGTGTAGGAACATCTAGGTTAACCTCCTGTACTATTTCTTGGAAAATAATTCCTTTCCAAAGCTCTAGATGAGGGGTAATCAAAATTTTCTGGCAAGGACCAGATAGTTATTTTAGGCTTTGCAAACCATGTGGTCTCGGTCACAACTATTTAACTCTGTCATTTTCCTGGGAAAGTAGGCATTGATGATAAGAAAGTGAATGGGTACACTGTGTTCCAATAAAACTTTATTTACGAAAATAAGTAGTAGGCAGGATTTGGCTCACAGCCATAGTTTACAGAATCTGGATTGTGGTCAATTATGTATTCATCTAAAACCATTTAGTACCTAGTAAGTTCCAGAAATTGTCATGGTGTTGACTAGGTAGAGATGAGTAATGCAAGTATTCTGTCAAGAAATCCACAGACAAGAAGAGAAGCATAATGTGAAATAATTACAATGAAATGTGGTAAATGATATGAAGTATGTAGACAACACCATGTTATCAGAGAAGGGAGGGTGGCTAACTTACCTATATGAGTAGGAGATATTTCATTTGCCTTCTTAATTCTGGTCTTCTATAGCCACATAAAAATTGCAGACATCTAGAGATTAGTAGGGACATTTGTGCTCATTAAGTCTTACTCTTCCTTACACATATGAAGAAACTGAAGCTTAGACAGGTGAGTATATTAATTAATATTGGTCTTGCCACACATGTACTTTTGGTACATGAAAAACATATTAAGTTGGATAGTTTATGCAAAGGTTTTCTCCCTAAAGATTAGCCAAACTTTACTTAAAATAGTACAGAAAAAAATGTGATGAAGGAACATTGAGAAAAAGTTCTGTATTTTTATTCAGATAATACCAAGCAGACACCCAGCTCTATTAAAATAATTATTTCATTTCTCATCTTGAGCTCTGCCTTTGTTTGCTTTATTTGGCATAGATTTTTGCAACATTTAATATTTGATGGGTTGTGATGTAGATAAGAATGGGGCCTAGGATGTTATTTCACTCCAAATTTTTGTAAAGCAGAATAATGACAGAAGTGAATATCAGAGAAAACGTAGAAAAAGAGCACTGAGATCCTGAAGAGTGGGCCGGCAGTGTGGGCCAAAGGATACACACAGCCTCAGCGCTTGGGGTAGAAAAAGATGGAGAGGAGCAAAGCAGGTGATTTCCTGGACCAGCCTGTTGCCTAGTGCTGTGCCGCAGAATAAGCATGCTTTACTAAATAAATGGGCTATGTATCCCAGAAGCTGACCCATTTCCTTCCTGGAGCCATGGCATTGTTTATTTAAACATATTCATCAGGAATTGAGAATGTTTCAGTATTATAATATCAGGTCCTGGAGGCAATTGCCTAAGGAGAAGTCATGAGGATAGTTGTTAAAAAACATTGAGCATATAATTATTTATTATAATTATTTATTTATTTATCATTATTTTATTGAGTTAAATAGACAATAAATGCATGACTAAGAATATGTGAGAATGAATCAGCAACATTTATGCCTAGGTGGCTCAGTTACAATTTTATTGTTTCTAGATTAGATTGCAGTAATTACTTGTACTTTCTGTTTGAATAGCAAATGAGCTGGATCCTGTTCAAACTAATGCCCAAATCTAAGCCAAGTCCAGTGTTCTCAGTAACACCTTGAAAAAAAATGTATTGCTAGAGCAAGCTACATTCTTTTTTTTTAATATGCTTTTTAATTTTTAAAAAAATGATAATTAGATTACATAAATGTTACATTAAAAATATAGGGGATTCCCATATTCCCCACTTCCTACTGCTCCCATGTTTTTGCACATTAATAACATCCTTCTAAATGTTCTTTTCAGCCTTTCCACAAAGAAGCAAATCACTCTGCTCCAGGCCGAACAGCTGTCAACTCTCCCAGAGAAGACAGACGTGTACAGAAAAATTAGTGAAACCCGGACAAATAGCTAATGGCTGCTTTTGGAAGGAAGCCTGTCCCAAGGTGACCTGAATTCAAGATGGGTTGATTTGTGTACTACATGCAAAGAGTAACTCCTTTGATATCAGTCAGGGCTTTTTTTTTGTTTTATTTAAAGATAAAATTTTGTTTCAATATTCCCTAAAAATAGTCCGGTTTTATCAGACAGTGATACCATTGCAGGGGCAAAACCTGATTCTACTACGAAATACGTGAGAATAAGTGCCCTTCAGGGAGTGATTATTTTTGAATTTTTAATGGATAGATAGATTTTGTATTTGGGTTCAAAGATAAAGACTGGGTCCAGTGATATGTGTGTGCATGTTATCTAGAGAAAAGAGAGGTTTAGACAGAGCTGTGTGGCAATAACAGCAAATATGCAATAATGAGGCAGAGTCCACTAAGGGAAATCCTCTCAGCTTGAGTATTGATTCTATAATAGAACACCTGGAAAGTTTCCACTTGACCTTTTCCCTTTGTTTACTACCTAGTGATTCCAAGACAGTTTCCTTTTCTTTACACTTCTTCCTTCAGTACCTACCATATAAATATATGTTGAATGAATGAAGGATTGAAGTAGGTCAGGGGTAGAAAATTAGAAAAATATGGAAAATTAAATAGAAGAAAATATAAACACCTGTAATCTCATCAGCCATACTGAGGCAGCCAGTGTCATCAGTTTGATGCAATTTCTTTCAACTTTCCTCAATACACATATATACACATACAGACCACACATGCCTAAAATGTATTTTTAAAATTGTAGATTGAGAAATTAACATTACACACTGATGACTTTTTCTTTATGATCAAATATTCATCACAATGCTTTTATGGCTACATAATATTCCAGAATAAGAATGTTCTATAATTTCATTCACCTTGTTGGTTGCTTAAAATGTTATACAATACCATATAGATAATTATTTGACTGAAATGCAGATTATTACCTTAAGATAGATTTCTCTACATTGGAATAATTTTGCTAATTACATTGATAAAAATGGTTATCTGCTTTTTATAGTTGAGTTGTATGATCTCTTTGTATATCATGGATATGAAACCTTTATCAGACATGTGATTGAAAATATTTTCTCCTCTTGAGTCGGCTGCCTTTTCACCCTTTTGACAAAGTCCTTTGAGGTACAAAAGTGTTTAATTTTTAGGAGGTCCCATTTGTCTATTTTTTCTTTTGTTGCTCGTGCTTTGGGTGTAAGGTTTAAGAAACTACTGCCTACAATAAGATCTTGAAGATATTTTCCTACATTTCTTCTAAGAGTTTCATGGTTGTTGTTTTTATGTATAGGTCCTTGACCCAGTTTGAGTTAATATTTGTATAAGGTGTGAGGTAGGCATCCTCTTTCTTTCTTTTGGATATAAATATCCAGTTCTCCCAGCATGGTTTGTTAAATAGATTGTTCTGGTCCAGAAGGGAGGACTTTACAGCCTTGTCAAAAATCACTTGACTGTAGACGTGAGGGCTTATTTCTGAGTTCTCGATTTGGTTCCATTGGTCAATGTGTCTGTCTTTATGCCAGTACCATGCTGTTTTTACCACTTAGCTAGGTAATATGCTTTAAAGCCTGGAAGTAAGAGTCCTCCAAAGTTGTTCTTTTTTAAGATCTTTTTGGCTATTTGGGGCCCCTTACCCTTCCAAATAAATTTGATAATTGGCTTTTCCATTTCTGCAAAAAAGGCTGTTGGGATTTTTATTGGGATTGCATTGAATCTGTAAATCAGTTTGGGCAGAATTGACATCTTAATGATATTCAGTCTTCCAGTTCATGAACACGGAATGTCCTTCCATTTATTTAAGTCTTCCTTGGTTTCTTTTAGCAATATTTTGTAGTTTTCTGAATACAGATCCTTTATGTCCTTGGTTAAGTTTATTCCTAAATATTTGATTTTTAGTTGCTATTACAAATGGATTTGTTTCAGATTTCCTCCTCAGATTGCACATCAGTAGTGAATAGAAATGCCCAATTAAAAAATGGACAAAATACTTGAAAAGACAATTGTTCAAAGAAGAAATACAAATAGCAAAGAAACAAGAAAAAATGATCAGCATTACTGGCGATTAGGGAAATGCAAATCAAAATTACAATGAGATATCATTTCACACTTACTAGATTGGCTGCTATTAAAAAGTTGGAAAACTGTAGACATTGGAGAGAATGTAGAGAGATAGGAATGCTTATTCATTGTTGGAGGAAATGTATAATGGTGCAGCCACTGTGGTGGACTGTTCGGCAGTTCCTAAAGAATTTAAATATAAACTTGCCATGTGACCTGGCAAAACCGTTTCTAGATATATACCCAGAAGAACTGAGAGCAGAGACACAAACAGACAGCTGCACAATGATGTTCATAGCGGCATTATTCGCGATAGCCAATACCTGGAAACAGCCCACATGCCCATCCACTGATGAATGGATAAACAAATTATGGTGTATACATAATATGGAATATTATGCATTGGTTAGAAGAAATGAAGTTGTGAAGCATATGACAACATAGATGAACCTGGAGGACATTATGTTGAATGAAGCAAGCCAGACACAAAACAACAAATACTCCATGATTGTGCTATTATGAACTAAATATGTTGTGTAAACTCATGGAGTTAATAATTAGGATATAGGTTATCAGAAAATAGAAGGAGGGTGGAGAATGGAAAGCTTGGAGTTAATCTGTGCAGAATTGGTTAAAAGGTTGTTTGTACGTCTTTGGAAATGAATAGAAATGATGAAAGCATACCGCGGTGTTTGTAACTAGCAGAGCTATGGGTATGACAGTGGTTGAAAGGGAAAGTCTAAGGTCATGTATATTACTAGAAGTAAAGTTAAAAACTGTAACATGGGACTGTATAAGATAGTAAAACCTCATGTAAAACATGAATATGGGTGATATTGCATATAAAAGACTGTTTTTACAAAATATAAATATACTAGGGAGAAGGAAAAAGAATAGCAGCTATGTACAGCAGGAGAAGCATAGAGAGATTGAGAGGTGATGAGTTTTGTTTGTTTTTTGTTTATTATTGTTATTGGGATAATGAAAGTGCGCTAAGAATGATTGAGGTGATGAATGCACAAATATGTGATTACCCTGATTACCATTGATTGTACATTTTAGATGGATTTATATTTTAATCAATAGAATTAATTTCTTTCAAAAATTGGTTATCTCCTTGTTCTAATTTACACTTGTGATTTGTGAATTTATATCTTGGTCCAATTTTCTGTTAGAATAATAAGGCTTTCCTTATTGACTTATAAAAGTTCTTTATATATAAAGTACTTATTAATGATTTGTCATATTTGCTGTACATATTTTCCCAGTTGTTCACTTACCTTTACTTTTCTAGCAGTTTGACATAGATTTAATTTTAATTAAGTCAGATGTAGCAATTTTTTTCTTTTGTGATTTCCTCTCTTGGTTTTATATTATACACAACTTCACTCACTTAAAATTCCAATTACATTTTCTTCTGGCTGTTAATGTTAAGTGTATATTATAAAGTAAAAAAAAAAAAACAATTAATTTGTGACTAATTTACCATTTTTCTGATATAATTTTAAAAATACTTCAGTCATAATATTAAGTAAAAGAAGGTAGACAACAACATAATACATGCAGTATTAAACCAGTTACAACTGAAAAACAGACAAAACTAATAGATGGTGTTAGAAGGCAGCATAGTAGCTAGTTTGGGGGAGGAAGGCAGAGCTAGAGGGTAAGATATGAGAAGGGCTTATCCAGTATTATTTCTTCACCTACATGGGTGTGCTTTAATTAACGATAATTCAGTGTACTTTAACAAATGTACTTACCTCAATAAAATATTTTAATAATAATTCATATTTTGTTTGCAGAGAATACTTTATAATTAGTTTTATAAATTACTGCATAAATCTTGTAGTGGTTGCCATACATTTTAGGAAATTTTCCCATTCTTTTGAACTCACTATGATTTTGCATATCAGTTTGAAATATTTTCAATTATTATAATTTATAATATATTTTTCAATTGACTAGGGCATGATACCCCTTGTCAGTATTAATTATAAAATTTTCCTTTGTCTTTTAACTTGTTTATTCATCCAGAAAACCTTAGAATTATTTTTCCAGCATACAAAAATAACACCATGGAATTTTTAAAGGAACTTTTAACACCATAGATTAGGTTTGCCTCAAACTTTATATAAGTGGAATTATATATTATATATTCTTTTGTCTGCCTTCTTTTGCACAACGTTTTGCTGTGACATTTCTCCAAATTGGTTTCTGTAGCAGGAGCCTGTTCATTTTTGTTGCTGCATAGCAATCCTGTGCATGACTAAACCCGATTTATTCATCTATTCTCTTACTGAAGGATGTAGGATTGTTTGTACTTTGGGGCTATTATAAATGATGCTGCTTTGAATTTGCTATAAACAAATGCATGCATTTCTTTGTGTAATTAGGAGCTGAATTAATGAGGCATAGCTTACGCTTTTGCTGAAAATCTAAATACTTGTCAAACAGTTTTCCCAAATAGTTGAACTCTTTTTACACACCCAACCAGAAAATGTACGAGGATTTCAGTTGCTTCACATCCTCCTCAACACTTGGGATTGTAAGCATTTTGCTTATTCATTCCAGGGGTTTTAGTAGGGTATGGAATTGTGATTTTAGTTTTCGTTTCCCTGATTTAATGAGGTTGAACACTTTTAATTTGTATCTATGCATCTGTAAAAAATACAAATTATTTGCTATTATTTGTGAAATGTATTTTATTATAAAAAAAATTTAATTTACAAATCATTATTATTATATACTTTAAATTGCCATAGACAAATACATGGATATTAAAATTTCCAATTGTAAAAATTAACTTTACATTGAGAAAATGAATGTGAAAATTTATTTTTGGTCTGTGATTCCACATTTGCCACAAAATAAAATTCCTCATCCACCGTTCAAACATGTAGAAAAAACCACATACAGGTTTGAATAATAAAATTTTTGGAGAAATTTTCACCCAATTAACTGAATAGTCTTTGGGAAGAAAAAAACGATAATTTATCACTTCTTTGAATCTGCTGCAACTCGTCAGTTGACTGGCATTTTTGATTGATCATTAGAAGATTTTTGACCCTGATCTACTTTCCACAGTTTCCCAATGTGCTGAATATCTTTTCCTGTCAGTGATCTTGTCACATCAGATTTTCAAAGCAAAAGATGAGGTTCCACTCATTGCTAATGTAATGATAGCCACCAAAGGAATCTTGCTTTGATATCAGAAATTGGACAAATCTTCTGCCACCTCAGTGCAGAATGGCAACCTGGGAGGTGGGGCTAAGTGAGAGAAAGATAAAATGCTCACAGCTGAATGCTCCATTTTGTTACCCATCCTGTAAATGGATGGTGAACACCCAGGAAAAGTAAGTCCAGGCCAGGGCATTTTAGTCACATAGATATGGAGCTAAATACTATTTTACGTGCTTTAAAAGATTATGTGAATACTGAATGACATGTAAGCGATATTCATCTGTGCTGATATACTTAGTTTTAGTTCATTCACTTTAATTGCTGTATTGTATGCCACTGTCTGATTGTTGCCCTTTATTTATCCATTTTCCCATTGATAGACACACAGCATATATCTAGTTTTTCACTCTCAAAAACTATGTGCACAGAATAGTCTCATATATGCTTCCCACACATATGCAAGAATTTCTTTAGGGGATAGATTTACCCAAAGAATTGCTAAGACAGACGTTTTTATACATCATCAGCTTCTCTAAATATTGCTCAATTGCTCTCCAAACTGATTGGACTAATTTATCTTCTCAACAGCATTGTATGAACATGTATTTTTCTAAACTGTTACCAACACTTGGTATTATAACTTTATTTTTGCTTATCTGATAGATGTGAAATATTATCTCATTGTTTTAATTAACATTTCCCTAATTACTAATTAGGTTAAAGGATCCATAAAAGTTTATCAGCTATTTAGGTTTGCTCTTAGTTTAACTGATTGTTTTGTTTTTCATTTGAGATTTCTCAGTATATTCTGGATGTTAGATGAATTGCAAATAGTTTCTTCCATTTTCTATTTTATCTTTTTATTTTTTATGACTTTTTTTGAGGCAAGGAAGGTTTTAATCTTAATGTACTCAAATTTAAAAATAGTTTTCTATATATTTTTATTTTTTTTATTAGAGAAATTGTAGGTTTACAGAAAATCATGCAGAAAATCCAGAGTTCCCACATATTCCTCCCACACAGTTTTTCCTATTAACACTTTCCATTAGTGTGGTAACTTTGTCAAAATTGAAAAAATGATATTTTATAATTATACTATTAACTGTAATACATAGTTTTCATTAGGGTTTGCTGTTTGGGCTGTGCAGTCCTATGGTTTTGTTTTCATTTAAAATTTTTATTATAGTGACATATAGACAACCTAAAATTTCCCCTTTTAATCACATTCAAATAAATAATTCAGTGGTGTTAATTGTATTTATAATATTATGCTACTATCACCACCATCCAGTACCAAATCTATCATCACACCAAACAGAAACTCTGTACCAATTAAGCATTAACTCCCCATTTCCTATCCCCTCCCTGGCCTCTGGAAACCGATACTCTGGATACTGACTCCGAATTTCCCTCCCCTATTCATTTCATCTCAGTGAGAGGATACAATATTTGTCCTTTTGTGCCTGGCTTATTTCACTCAATATGAAATAAGTTTGCTCTGTTCCCTCCAGAATAAGGCCAGGGACTCAAAATGGGAGCACAAGTGGCTTCTCACCATGCTGAGGACGGTCTGGGGAGGGACCAGCAAGGGTACCATGAGCTTCTCCCACCATTTCATTTTTTTTTTTTTTAATTAAATAAAACAATTTTTAAAAGATACTTAGATTATATAAATATTACATAAAAAATGCAGGGGATTCCCATATGCCCCACTCCCTCCTCCTCCCACACTTTCCCACATTAACAACGTCCTTCATTAGTGTGGTACATTTGTTACAATTGATGAACACCTATTGAAGTATTACTAGTAACCGTGGACTTGACTTTACATTATAGTTTACACTCTATGCCGCACAATTTTGTAGGTTATGACAAATTATTCAATGGCCTGTATCCATCATTGCAATGTCATGCAGACCAATTCTAATATCCCAAAAAGGCCCCCATATTACACCTGTTCTTCCCTCTACCTCCCCTCAGAACCTCTGGTGACCACTGCCTTTATATCAATGATACAAGTTTTTCCATTGCTAGAATAATAATAAGTCTATAGTAGAATAATAATAAGTCTACTTTAGTCCATTGTTCATTCCCCAATTTTGAGGATTTTGGCATGGTGATGCCCACTCTGCTTCTAATTGAGAGGGGGCTTAAATTCCATGTGGCAGATGAATGAAACTATCTTGCTAGCAGTTGCAGACACTCTCTGTTCTTTGGGGTGGGCATTGTCCATTATTTCCTTGTTAGTTGTCCTGGGTAAGTCTAGTGAACTGGAGAGTAAGTGTTGCAACTTTGCTGAGAGTCAGGGCTCAACTGGCACATGGACAGGCCAAAGATTTAAGTCTCTGGGACATACGTTTAATAAGTATATTAATTACAGTTTCAACTAAAAGGGCCAGAAGTGGCATATGTAGGGGAACTATAACTGAGTCTAACTCTGTTACAGTGGGGAGCATGGGGAAAGTAGGGTGAGGGGATGGGTTGGAACTGGGGGGAGGGTTAGAGGAAGGAGCAGGTGAACTCTGGCGATTTGCAGGTCTGTGGTTAAAACTACAATGCTAGGAATGTTCTTTTGGCAAATATGGCAGGGGAGGGTTACTGGTGTTGGGTGTCAGTTGCGGGGGGTATACAGGACAGGGTGCACCTGGGGCAGGCTTCTATGGAATATGTAAGTGTTCATCTTGTCATAGTACATTATATCAGTGGGTGGGGAACCATGCAATAAACAAGAAAATATTAACCTCCCTTCCTGAGAAGTCCTGCTATGTTCTCATTTAGAGGGACAAAAATCCCTTTAGAATATAAGCAGTGCCTAAAAAAAGAAAACAGACCAATATGTCAAGCTCTCAATATTATTTCAAGTAACTATGAATCTTATTCTTTAAAAATTGAAACTTAATGGTTACCATAAGTTTCGAGGGAAGGGGAAGGGAAGAATAGAATAGATGGAATGTAGGGCATTTTTAAGGCATTAGAATGGTTCAGCATGATCTTGCAATAACAGATACAGGCCATTTCAAGTTCCATAAAAACCTATAAAAGTGTATGATCCAAAATGTAAACCATAATGTAAACCATTGGCCATGGTTAGTAGCAATGATTCAATATTTGTACATCAACTGTAACAAATTTACCATCCACATGTAAAATGTTATTAATAGGGGAGAGGGGGAAAGGGGAAGTGTGTTGGGCATATGTGAATCCCCTATATTCACTATGTGACTTTTCTTTATCCTAAAGTTTCTTTGAAGAGAAAATGAAAAAATTAAGACACTGGGGAATATATGTTAGAAAATATCACTGTACATACAAGACAACAGATCTTACACTGATGAAAAACAAATGTCTAAAATTTTTTAAAAATGTTATTATTTCAATTAAACAAATTTTTTTGTATTTTATTATTATTTTTAAAATTATTATTATTATTTCATTTTCTTATTAATTTTATTTGGTTATTGACTTCATTTTTGGAGAGGTTTTGGATCACAGAAGGGTCACAACTATGGCAGGGGAGGATTACTGGTGTGGGGTATCAGTGATGGGGTGATGCATAAGGAGGGGCTCACCTGGCTCATGCCTCTAAGACATATGAATATATTCAAGTGTTCATGGGGCATCGTCTCAGTGGGTGGAGACCCACACAATAACCAAAAGAATATTGAATTCCCATCCTGGGGTGCTCTGGTACATTCTCTAATAAGACGGCAAGAATCATCTGAGTACAAGGGCATTGTCTAGTGAAACAGGACAGACCATTACACCAGGCCCTTGATATTGATGACTGTATTTATGAACCTTTATGAAATTGCAACTTAGCCTACTATTATATATTGCCTAAGAGTTACCTACTGAAAGCCTCCTTGTTGCTCAAATGTGGCCTCTTTATAAGCCAAACTCAGCATATAAATGCACTATCTTTCCCCTGGCATGGGATATGACTCCCAGGGATGAGCCTTCCTGGCACAAAGGGATTATTATCAAGTACCAACTAGCAATGGATACGAAAAAAAAACCTTGATCAAAAGAGGGAAATGGTAAATACAAATGAGTTTTTATGGCTAAGAAATTTCAAAGTGAGTTGGGAGGTCATTCCAGAGCTATGCAAATCTCAGCAGGATCTCATTGACTACCACAATAGACAGTGCCTCAAATAGCGGGGCTCCTGAGGGCTCTAGAAACATGCAGAAACTGTAATGGCAAATGCAGATTCTGATTCAGTAGATCTTCAATTCTAACAAGCTCTTTCTTCATGCCAAAGCTGCTAGCCCATAAACCTTGAATAGCAAAGCCTTACATAATTGTGAACTATACCATTATAAAACAATAGTAAGTGTGGTAAATTTTTAACTGAAATTGTAGAGAGACTCTTCCAGTTGATCCAAATGAATCATAATCAACAATCTGGAGATTAATCTAACTTTCAAACAGTCAGAATGGCTTTAGAACACAGAGAAAACAGCCCAAAACTGTGCAAACATTTTCTGCTGATTTATCTATTAATGGACCACCTCTACTGTTCCTCAGATTGCTGATAAGCCAAACCTTGTCACACCTTCATGAAGATTCTAATCAAGTTCAGGTTTTGTCTATTTGCTCAGTGTATTTTCTTCAACCACATATATCTCCTTCAAAATCAGATTGTTTTGCCTATTGGTTATCTCAAAGCTTAATTTCCTTTTCTTATGTAGCCATTGCAATTATTCTTTATGGTTCACTCTTTCCTGGAGATGTTGATGGGTACTGTGTGGAGAAATGGTTCACAGATCAGGTAACTTTAGGAAATGCTACATATTGATCATTGGGGATTAACACTGCAGGTTAGCACATTAAGGCATTCAAACCTCACACAAATAAGAATCTTTTAAATATAAAGGGATTACCTCACTGACAGAAGATAACCTATTTGTATATAGAGCCCCTTTTTCATAATACACATAGAACACTGTTATAAAAGACACCAATATCAGAATGCTTCCCTTGGTGACATAGCAAAGAATCTACAACACTGATACATCTCGAGCTGTACCCTCAATGCTATGCACTTATTCAGTAAATTTCAAAACTGCCTATAGATGATTGTATACTACTCTTGTTAATAGCAACAATTTTGAGATTGAGATTAGGATTTTCTGAAAATACCCTAAATATCATCATTTATTGGACACTTACTAAGTACATGACATTGAGTTAATTTAATCCTTAAAACAACCTTCTGTGGCAGATGTTATTTCCATTTTACAGATCAAAATACAAAGTCTTGGAGAAGTTAAAAATTTTTTTCCAAAGCATTTAGCAAAAAAAAAACATTGCTAAGATGTGAACTCAAAACTGTCTGGCACTAAACTCCATGATTTTAACTACTACAAGTACTGTGACATGTTGGTAAAAGTAATTTAATTATTTTAAGAAAATGAAAAATGTCCTAGCATAATTTTAAATAACATTATATGCAGAAAAATGTATCACATGAGCCCAAAAAGTGACATTGGGAAGAAGATAACATTTATACTTTGCATGAAGCATGCAGTGACCATCTCAGTTGACGTCAATAAAAAATACAGTTGGGCCCAATTTCTGAGAAGTGTCTTTTAAAAAATCTTTTCTTAAATCTAGGACATTAACCCACCAAGTAATAGCTCTTTAAAATGCAGACTATGGATGTCATACCTGAGTTAAACTCTGTCTTGATGTTGGTTCTATGCTTATAATAAGCTCTACTCATCAACACGTCAGCATCTACATCCCTGCAGTGCCACAGAAGACAAGGGATGGATGGAGTTGTTAAGGCAGGAGCTATAATGGTTAAGATGAAAATGTATGTAAGCAATAGGGAATGTGTGTGCTAATAAATAGTATAAGTTAAAGTTCAAGCTCATCATTATGACCAGGAGTCACATATCTATGACACTGGAAGCTGTTGGCATAACACTTTCCCTTACTGCATTTTCTAGACATTATCAACTGACAAAAACACATTTCTCTGAAAGCAGGTGGATTTTATGAAATTTTTCGAAAGAGCCAAGTGATTTTTCATGACACAGTAGGGAGACTTTTGATTTAAAGGCCAAATTCACACAAGAAGACATAAGAAAATTAGCCTCACTCTCCTTAGAAAATGTTGGTCTTCCTTTAACTTCAAAAGTATGTCTAATCAGTTTTATTCTGTATATAGGGGACTCTTACTATTTCAGTTTCCTTGGCTGTTCAAGCAAATACCATGTTGGTTAAACAATGTTGGTTAAACAATGTTGATTTAATGGTTCAGGGCTTTGAGGCCAGGGAAAAGTTCAAATCAAGGCACAATCAAATTGTTGCTTTTTTCCCAAAGACGGTGGCATTCTAGGTCTGGCTGTTGGAGATCCTTGGTCCTTGGCTCTTCTGTCCCATGGTAATACACATGGTAGCCTCTCCTGGCCTTTCCATACTCCTCCAGGTTCAGCTGAATTTCAGCTTCTTACTTCCTGTGCCCTTCTCCTTTTCTGTCTGAATTTCATTTTGCTTTTACAGACTCCAGTAATAGGATTAAGACCGACCCTGACTGTGGTTACCTGAAGTAACCTCATCAAAAGATCCTACTTACAATGGGTTCACACCCACAGGAATGGATTACATTCAGAACATGTTTTCCTGGGGTACACACAGCTCCAAACCACCATACTTACATTACAAAATAAATGTATAACAGTAATGATTTTGCAACAGCAATGTTTTGTTGGCATTCTCTAATCTCGAATCTGTTGTTCATCCTCAACATAGATGTCAAAGTATTATTTTAATTGATTAAATTTCAGAAGCCTACTTATTGTTTACATTTTCATGTGAAATACACATGCACATTTCATTTCTATGAGTTTCTTAATTATTTGCTAATAGAGGGGAGCAATGCTGCACATTAAACCCAAAATTGTGACAATTAGAATGTGCAATTGGTTTTACAATACATTAATGGTTCTATTCCAATAAAATACCTTAATAATTCTGTCTTGCCTGAATGAATCTTAAAATTAGTTTAGATTTCCTGCAACCATATTAACTGGCTTTGAGCTTTAGGGCTAATAATTTTGGAAATAAACAATTAGACAGAGATTTACTAGATTTACTAGAAAATACATTTAGGTAATTATATTTTGATGCTATTCATAGAATCAGGGTTCTTTGTTTTTTGAAAAAAGACCTATAATAGCCTTTCATACAACAGAATGACAAATGAGCATTTTCAAAAGCCTTCAATCCAAATACCAAAATAAAAGTTTTCTTATTTGTGTAACTTTAATATATGTGTATTTGTTATGATTTGAAGAGGTGGAGAATTTCTCATTTACTGGACTGCCACAATTTCCAAAACTCTCACAAAATTTCCAACTTTAGAATTTGACCTAAAATGCAACCTTGAAAACAAAACATTTGGATCCTTATCGACCAGCAGCCAGGGTGGTGGAGTATCCTTTGGAATAGGATGCAGCTTAAAAAGATGGGTCTTCTAATGGAATCATCTTTAAAATAATTACTCTTAATAGCTGCATGAAGAATGCTAAGAAGTGGGACATTACTTTTAAGATGTATTTAATCTTCATAAACAGATACTTGGAGATTGGAGACTTCCAGGACATTTAAAAGGTTGAGTTGTACACACTCAATAAGAGAGTTAACTAAGAATTGGTGGTATTAACCAGACTGAGCTTTCTTTTCTCCATTTATGCTCTGCATGAGGATTTGGGGTTAATTGTTTTAACGCTATCTTTTCTTCTACCTTTGTCTTCTGACTTTTGCTCATGTTTCAGTAATTGATATGGGAAGGATTTTTTTCAACAATAATACTCTCTATATCACTGTCATTTTCTAGAACAGAAGGTATACGAACCAAAAAAAGAAGAGAAAAGAATATCTGTATAAGTAAAGTACAGTGAGTGTTCTTAAAAAAATCCAATCTCAAGTTGTATTCCCATTTATTTTTTCATCTCTTTCTGGTCCTGTAGATTGTCAATTCCATTTCATATGCTATTCTTTTGCACAATGTTCGATACACAGCAATCACCACCAATTTTCTGGATCCCAAAATATTCCTTTAAGTTCTCTATAGGGAAATTCCATTCACCAAAATTTAAAAGCAACACAACTTTTCATAGAATCATTGTGAGGGCTTGTGCTAAACTGCATATATTGGCTCTATCAGAAAATACTGTCTCCTCAGTGACCTAACCCTCAAAGAACATCTGAAATTCAAATGATATTATCTACCTGATATCAGGGGCTGGATTTGAGCAAAGAGAATTTTCCTCCATTACAGAGAGATGAGTGTATTAACCTGTCATATGTCAAATATGCTTAAATAGGATTGTGACACTTCAAAGAGGACATCCAAATGAATCGCCCAAAAGGAACAATAAAAACATCAGTGATTTACGTGGCTTAGTAAATCTGTCACTGAATTGAGTTGTGTTGCTTTTTCCAGTGTCTTCCTGTCTTCCTGTTATATTTGCCCCTGTCAATGTATAATTATATATGTCTCTTTCTATGCTAATTACAAATGTACTATGTAGTAGTACCGTGGGGACTCACAGCTCAGTCAGGTATTTTCTGCTCTTAGTATTTAAATGAAAGTCTACTTTGCTTCAATAAGGAGTCCAAACAACCCAAATTTTATCCTGAGAAAAAACTTTTTAAAAAAGCTTCCTTGGATATATACTTCACCAAATCTCAGTCTCTCTCTCTTTCTTAATATTTATTGAGCCTCTTCTATTTTCCAGTCAGGTGTAGCACATAGACTCTCACCATATCACAATTAGGAGATGGTAGCCGTTTGTCAAGTGAAAAATAATACAGAGTATTCAGTTGTCATTCACATAATTTCAAGGGTCAAAACCCTTCTATATTGCTTCTTTGGGGAAAAAGATCTCCTATGAATAGAAAAACAAAGCACACAAAATTACAGATTAAAGAGTTATTGAGTTCAAAGCTCAAATACACACCCAAGTGGGTAACTAGAGCATTACATTAATATACTGCAAAACACCCGACTATCATTCCTAGTTCACTAGCAATACTTGACTAAGTGTATTTTAATATTTGGAAAGTTAAAGAGAAAGATGGAAAAGGAAAAGGGACAATAAAACTTTCCTTTTTCACCAATTCAATGGAAATGACATACTGTAGTCAGATTGCAGTTTTTCATGTGAACATATTATACCCATCTTATTATACCTAAGGAAACCATTTGATTTTCCATTTTTAAGACTGTTTAATAAAATTGGATTTTACACTTGTATAATTCTATAAAAAGATAGGAAATTAGTGTGTAATGTTTTCCTATAGTTCTTTAACCACCTACCATGCCCTAGAAAGTGTTTGCGATTGATGAAGCACCAGCGACCTCCTCTAATCGTTTTAAAATACCAATTAAAATGAACCATGATTACAGAAATAGTATGGAGATTATTCTGTTTTCTTTTAATTATCTAACCTAAAGTACACTGAACCCTTCCTATGTGAAACTCAACGTTCATCAACCCATGAAGGTAAGCTGAAACTTCTGATTTTCTACATTGGTTATTTACTATCCATTAATTTAAATTTAAATCAAAATAGTACTGAAGATGTGAGATACACTAAATTAACATAAATGGACTGAAGCAACTTGTGGTTCCAATTTGATCTTAATGTTTTCTGCTCAAAACGGACCACCACTTTCTGCTAGAAAAATTAACATCTTAAATGGGATCCAATGCTGACATTTTTTAAAGGTGCATCTTGAATTGTTCAATTTTTTCTTAGATTTGACTTCACTTAGTGACTCACTTTGTGAGGGCATTGATTGTCTTTTCCTGACTTCCATGCTTTATGCATGTGATTTCTTCTGCCTAAAATTTATTTCTTATCCTATCACCACCTAAAACAATATCTCCTATTGTTTAAAGGCCAGGTCAAAGCTCCTTCTCTTTCAGTGACATTTTCCTACACTAGAATCAATCACTTACTATTCTGGGCTTTCAAAGAAGTGGGTTTTTTTATTTGCTTTTTGTTTTGTTGTTGTTTATTTAGTCCCTGTATTAATATGCTTATTAGTTTTTTCCTTTACTTACAATGGAAGAATTTCTAAGAAAAGCAATATGACAAAGGAATAGCTAAAGGAGGCCAGCTATTTGTCTCCCAGAAGGCTCCCAGGGAATCCTGGTCACTTTCTTCTGACCTTTTATTGATCCTCATCCTCACAGATTCAGAGCACTAATTTGCCAGCAAACCAAGATTGTGAATATGAAAGCACTAATTTACATAAGAAATGTATCTTTCACTTCATCACTCTACCCAATAGATGGAATATTTACCTAGGAAAGCCAAGTTATAATTTGAAGCTTGAAATGCTAGCATGGAATTAGGTTTTAGGGACTTATGTACCTTGGCTATTTTAAGCTCAACACATTAAAATGGACTGGTGAGTCAATCTCCACAACAAGGTTGGCCATGTCAGTGAGTCTGTAAGACTCTAAGATCATTGATCAAGACTCACAGTCCCCTGGGAAATGCTTGGAATGGCAATACCAATATTTACCTCTGTGCTTTGTCTATTTCCTTTGATGAACAATCAATGTTCTGATTGTCTTGGATTGTGTAATTTGGTATTTTTCTGCTTTACTGCATTGGGTCATTAACTCTCAAATGTAATTTTCTTCACTTTATATCCCACCTTTTCAGGCTCTTGGAAGGGTGAGGGTTGGATTAGAGAACACCTCCAAGGTGTCCCTATTACAATAGTACTGGTGTTTCAAAACTGTTCTTGCTAAGATCTCCAGTAACCTCCTAATTAATAGGATTCCTCAGTTATAAATGCCATAGATCAAAATAAGCATCATCAATTTAGTAATATCCTTTCAGGAAAAAAAAGAAACACCACTAGGAAAAATAACAATCATTCAGAATTAGAAACATTAAAATGTGAACTTGTCTTAGATTGGGGGAAATATGGGCTAATGAATAATCTTTAATTTTTAACTTATTGATTTCTACATGGCATTTTGTAGGCTATGTTTTATTTAACTTTTAGAATCATCCTCTCTTCTGATCTTTTATCTTCCCACTGCCTGTTCCTTGTCACTCTTCATGCTTCTTATGAGTTCTAATTATCCACCTTCCTCTTTAAATACTGGACTTTTCCATGGTTCTTTTCTTTTCTCTTCTAACATGATTTATTCTCCTTGAGAAATACCTCCTCACCCAAAAATTTAACAACCAACTTATAAGTTGATGACTTCCAAGATGATGTTCTTACCTCAGAACTCTTCCCAGTAGGACCATATTTAGGACTTACTGCCGAACATGTGTGTGAAGACAAGCAGCATTATGTAAGGAAGAGCCTCAGAGGTTCATCCAGGGTAACCTAACAAAAGTTTGGCCGTACCTAGCAGCTCCCACTACCTCCACAATCTTCATTTAAACTCAAATTCCCATGGGACTGGGACCCCGAGGTTTCCAGAACTGGGAACTGATATTTTACAGCATACCCTAAAACAGCTGACAGCTAAGCTCTGACTGCTTGACCCCTGCCACCAAAATGTTTATTTCTTCCCATAAAGGTTGCTCTCAGGTTTGAAAAAATAAAAAGGGATAGCCTAGGAGGGGACGGTCCTTCTACTGGAGCCCAGGTTTCTGTATATTCAGCTACATTCCAGCCCAAACATATCTTTCTGCAGAAGGTCAGGAGAAAGAGTGTCAGTGCACCCACTTCTGTACACGAGCTTGAGCTTATAGCAGATGATGGTTGCTGGTCCTCACCTAAGCCTAGTGCACAACATGCTCCTTATTAGGCTATATGCCCCTTAACACACCTCAACTCCAACAAAAACTCATTCTTTATTCTGTTTTTTCCGTCTCTTTTACTGGACCACTTTTCACCCAGATGCTGACATATCAATTACCATAACTTCTCCTGCTTTCCCATCCCTATCTTCTCATTGGTCACTAAACTGAATGCAAACTTGTCAAAGATTGTTAACATTTTTCCTCTTCTCCACACCTCCATTATCTGTATCTTAATTAAGACCCTCAAATCATCTCTCATTATTTCATTATGAGCAAACCTGGTTTCGTGTCTTAATCTTATCAAATCCACCCTCCATTTTGATACCAGAATCATCTTGCTAAAGTTCAAATCTTATTCAGATATCTTACTGCATAGAGACTCTCAATGACTCCCTATTGCTGACATAAGAAAATCTAAAGTTCTTTATCAAGGCCTGCAGAGCCTGTCCTTAAATGGCATCTGCCCACCTGTCTTGTACTCATCCCCAGTAATCCTGCATTCCAGCCAGACCGGTCTACTTGAAGCTTCCTAAGCATACACTGTTTCAAACTTCAGTGCTCCTCTTCTCTTTGCCAGATATGTCATTCTCCCTTATATGCCAAATCACACATCAAATCCGTTTTCATTCAATGTGCTGAAGCCACTGGTGAGGAAAACAGAGCTGAGATATGGCAAACACACACACACAAGGCAAAGCTGAGAGGCTAGGCAAAGAAAGAAATTCTGGATGACATCTATTGAACCACTGAACCAATTGATACCTGGATGTACCAGTAGACTTTCTAGGTATGTAAGATATCTTTGTATCTTTAAGATATTTTGAATTGCATTCCTTTCAGTTGTAACAAAGAGTTCTGACTGATATAAAGTCTTTATAGAAATAATGTGTGTGGTGGAATGGAAATAAGTTGATTGTTAATCAAGAGTTATGTATGATGATAAAAAAAAAATGAGTAAAACTTGTAAATCATGTAACTGCTGGAATCATGAAATTGCAATTACCACAACAAATAAAAATAGTATAATTTGTTGGGGGTGTTTTTAAGAGTACATCTTATATCTCTTTTGACTTTTACTAATGTTACTTTTTTAATTTTCAAGAGAAACAAATGATAAAATGTCCCCAGAGAACTAGAAAGATGTTAGCAAAGAAATAATTGATGTTTCAGCAGTTAGTGCTCACATTCTCAGCATGAGAGTCCAGTTTGCATTAGGTAGATAAGCAAAGAGGATAACGATCTTTAACTGCTGCTCTTCTTCCCCCTCAGGAAAGCCCAGTAGAATTCAGAGATTGTTGATCTCATTAAATAAAGTCCAGTAATTCTACCAAGCTAGAGATCATTGATCTCTTCGTCAAATCCTGAGATAGGGATAATTTAGATTGATGCCTCCACTGGTTACTGGCCAAACATATTGTCCAAAGTAAACATGCTTCCCCAAAGAACAAAGTCAAATGGGAGTGGTTTTGTTAGAAAAGGCTGATCAGAATTATATCTGGCCATTGCTTTGGGGCTGTATTCCATTGTTCTTGGTGAAATTACAAATCCCAACAGCCCCTTTATTCACAGATTTTCTGTTCTTAGGAAGAATCCCAGGTCATTTGCCAAGGTGGAAAATTCTGTAAATTATAGGTGTATCATGGAAAAATGAAGCAATCCAAACAAGTGAAGGCGTGACATACACTATCTCTGAGGCATCCCATCCTATGAGAAATTTCAGTAGGAGTGAAAAGGTGCAGGCATGCCACACCTCATGGGCTTAGATTTAAGAATCTATAGAATGCTAACTCACCTGATATTAATCACCAGTGGAAATCTTGGTCTGCTAGCACCTGCTACTATGCTTTGCCAGGCATGCTAGGTTATTATGAACCAAGGCATAAAGAATGAGCTTTGAATGGTATCTTCTTTTGCATCTCAAATCCAACCTGTCTAGAAGCAAAAAGGCAGATCTAAGACATCTCAGAATCCCTCACACCTCTTCAACTCTATTATTCTGCTATTCCTCAATGGTTCAGGAGAAGCTCCTATGTAGACAAAAACTGAGAGATGGTTTGAAATGTGGGGCATGGAAAAATCATGAGGAAAAGGTGAAGACTGTAAAAGAGCCATTTGCCAAGAATCTTGAATGTAAGTCATCTTTGTTGGTCAGATTCTTACACCTCGTCCCATCACACAGATAATTCTGGTGATTCTGAATACCCCACCATGCACCCATGCCATGTCATTTTCTGTCTCCAGCTACAACTTTGTTCATACTGAGAGCTTGCCCTGGAAAGCTCTTTCCACCTCTTTTCATCTAGCTAGCTTTTACTCATCCTTCTGACTCAGCTGAGTTCTCATACCTCAATCTCTGAGTTGAGCTAAGAGTGTTTCTTCCATAATCCTGTAAACCAAGGGATGTCAAGACTTAGTGTAAACAATAAGCACCTATTACAGATGGAGACTCCTCCTGCTTCAGTGGTTAAAAATGCAGATTATTTACCTGCGTATTTTAAAAAGTTTCAGATGATTCTTAGCACAGTTTGAGATAATTAAATCTTTTAAAAAAGACTTTGAGAAATTAATAAATAAGGCCTCCCAATATTTCTTAGATAATTCATTTTTGGTATATTTACTTCATTTCCTTTTGCTTATTTTTCCCTCCCTTTTTAATGAACTGATTGATTGCAATGCTATACAGTGGTCTCCTGCAATTTATTTCTGATTAATATTTACCTTTGAATTAATATTTACTTTGCTTAAGAATAGAGGGGAAAGATTGGGGTGTGGTCCATAATAGGCTCTGAGTGTATAGCCTGCACTTAACTTTTCTTCCCAAATACCCTCTCATCAAATCTATTTTCTTTATCCTATGTTAATTTTCCCCTCTGTCGATAAATCCCTCCTTTACACCATTTTCCTTAGAGGTAGCCCTAGGTTAGAAGTTTAAGTCATATATCAGGGTTTTCAAACTCAAATGGTTACAGAGACAAAGTAGAAAATATAAGTGAGATAGGCCAAGTGTAAGATAAGAGGGAGTGGTGGGGTCTATGGTGAACTGCAGTGTGCATGCTCCATTGTAAAGGAACAGCAGCTACTCAGTTAGAATGATTATTGTCAGGTTGTTTTGGGAGCCCACTTTGGCCAGATTTTTTTTTTTTTCATCAGAATCTAAAAATATAGATTTTCCAAAGTGAAACTTCTATATGCTTAAAATACCATGCAGACCAAACAAAATGTATCTGCAGGCTCTCAGGTTTGAATGTGTATATAGAAAATATAAATGGCTTATTGGTTTGTCATTTTATGTTCCCACCCTGGGTATCTACATAGACCAACCCCATGTCTGCATCCTCCATGTCTTAGCTCTCCAGGCTCTAATCATAGGATTGCTGGGAAGGCCTTTGAACACGAAATCTTTCTAGACTCTGATGTGGCGTGTATAGGTTTGCTCTCAGCTCCCTCTCTCATCTCATCAAGAATGCACATTATTTAAAGAGTGTGTTTCCAGGATATAAGCCCCCTCTCAATTGGAGGTAGAGAGGACATCACCATCCCAGACTCCTCCGGATGGGGGGAAGAGCTATGGACTAGAGTGGACTTACTGGTATTCTACTATAGACATATTGTGATTCAAGCAACGGAAGAAATCACAACATTGAGGTGGAGCCAGTGGCCACTGGCGGCTCTGGGGGGCAGGGAGAGGGAAAAGCAGTTGTAATACAGGAGCTTTTTCAGGACTTGGGAATTGTCCTGAGTGACATTGCAGCGACAGATATAGGCCATTTTATATCATCATATAACATGCAGAACTGTGGGGGAGAGAGTGTGGTCTACAATGTGAACTATGGTCCATGCTTAATGGCAAAGCCCCAGGATGTGTTTATCAATTACAATTAATGTGCCACACTAATGAAAGATGTTTTTGTAGGAGGTTGTGGGTGGTGTGGGAGGTGGAGCATATGGGAATCCCTATATTTTTTGTGTAACATTTATGTAATCTAAGTATCTTTTTTAAAAAAATAATAAAGAGTGTGTTTCATAATTTATGGTTTGAGGTTGTGACAATTTCCTTGTATCATTGAAAATGGCATATTTTCTCCATCATTACTTTATTTCATTTTCTAGAATTTTGAGTAACAGTAAAATAATAATGCCTTTTCTTTGCCATTTTTATCTGGAAGTCCTTCTTTCTCTAACTCTTCTTTATTGAAACTCTTTCTTACCCTTGCTTTTGTAAAATTATCCTCTCTTTGTCCAGACCAACTACAAAATTTTCAGGGCCCAAGGCAAAATTAAAATGCAGGTCTACTTTTTCAAAAATTATTATGAATTTCAAGGTGGTGACAACAGAGCATTCAAACAAATTTGGGAACCTTCTGAGCACAGAGCCCTGTGCGACTGCACAGGTTGCACACCCACGGAGCTGATTTTGCTCCTGGTTCTTGCGTCTCTGAACTCTCTTTTAGAAGTCTTCTCTAGCTGCTCTTTCTCCTCATATAAACTGGCAAATTCCTTAGTTATGTCCTCAATCTATTTCTCACCTCTCTCTACATATCCTTGGTAACCTCATGCAAATTCATAGCTTCAACTCTCACCTAAACAGGGACAAGCCTGTATTACCATTTGTGAACTTACTCCTGCTAAATTGTGAATCCCTTGAGTGGACTATTATACAAGGTCATCATTCCAGCATATTTTCCTCAGTCTCCGCATTCTTTTGACTCCCTTCCCCTAATCATCATCCAGCTCCTACCAAACTCAGTGCCCCACATAAGGAGGTGCAAGCTATGACCTGCAGGTCAAACCTGGCTCACCAACTGCTTTTGTAAATAAAATTTCATTGGAACACAATCACATTCAGTGTCCTTCCCTTTTTTCAAGTATCAACCCCTTGCCCCTAGTATCTGCCTGCTTTTATTTACTTCCAAGTCCCTTCAGGTAATTGCCTTTCATTTATTCTTCAGTATTTATACTCATTATTTACCTGAAAGTTGGTATGCTATGAGCTACTAAGGTATTACCAGAAGCAGAACTTCCCAGGCCAAGCATATTGGGATTATCTTTGACTCCTTTCAAGAATCTTACCACATCTCACCATTTCCACACTGGTCCAAGACACCTTCATCTCTCACTTGAATTGTTCTGATACTTCTAAGTGGTGCCCAGCTTCTAGCCTTATTCTCCTATTGTCTATTCTTATTACAGAAGCCAGAGTGATCCTTTTATAACATGTCAGGCCATGTCACTTATCAGCTCATAATATTCCAGTGGTTTCCTGTATCAGAGTGAGAGCCAACATCCCTATGATAGCCTACAAAGCTACACACAATCTGGTTCCCAAGAGTATCTACAGCCCCCCTCCTGCCACTTTCCCCACATTTACATCATTCCAGCCACACTGGCCTCATGACTCTCCCTCAAACACCCCTGGCTCACTCCTCACTTGGAGACTTCATACTAGCGCTTCCTTCTGCATGAAATGTTTGTTCCCCAGATAATAGCTTGACTCACTCCCACAGCCCCTTCAAATATTTGATTAGCATCATTTTCACAGGGAGGTATTCTCTGACCATCCTATTTTGTCCCATCTCTTCAGTGCCACATTCCCCAACCTTGTTGACTAATTTTATTTTTCCCCATAGCACTTATCATCTATTCTATTTATTTTTTTGTATTTTATCTCTAGCAATAGAATATAAGCTCCATGTAAGTAGATATTTTGTTTTATTCGTTGACATATCCCAAGTGCCTAAATCAAGCGTGTGATAAAGGAGGTAGTGATAGATAGTTATGGATAAATTACATAAATAGAGAGGCTATGTCTTAATTATCTTGGCATGATCTTCAGTATCTATAACAGTGCCAGAACATAGTATTCAATTATAAAATACTCCAGAGTTTGTTAGTGAATGAACAAATGAATGGGTATCCCAATGTTCTGTCTTCATTCATGAATTCTACAATTTTTCTAATTTTCTTGTACTCATGCACTACATAAAAAACTTCCTTTCCAAATAACCTTAGCACCCTCTTGTTTAAACAATCATGCCCTTATTACACCTGCCATTCTCTGAAGGACTCATATGTGTCAGTCAGTAATTGGGCAGCTGCCTCATCACAGGAATGGACTGTGAACTTCATACATTTTATCTGAGCCAATGTCCTTCAGTTTCTATGTTTCTCTGATAACCTTAATTGTGCCTTATCTAGAGTGAAATTACATAAAGATCAAATGACTGATCAAAAGATGAATGCCTGAAACTCTAGCAGACCCTGCTTGAGGGAGGTATTGACCAACATTGTTCAATTAAAGCAAAGGTCCCTGCTTATGTATGCTGAGAGAAACTCACATTTGGAGTTGGATAGATTTGAGTTGGACTCCTGGCTCTGCCCAATCCAAGGCCAGGTATTTGACCTTGGGCTACCTACCCATTAAGCATATTTATCGTTTGTAAAACATGAGTAATATATTACCTATTGACTACACTTGTAAGAATTGCATAGACTAATGTGTGTAACATGCCTGATCTACAACTGATTTCTGCCCCCCCCCAAAGTTATTTTATTTCTGTTCTTTTTCAAATCACTTTTTGTTGTACTTATTTGTTTTTTTTTTGTTTGTTTGTTTGTTTGTTCTTTTTCATTCCTGCTTTTGGGTATAAGCTCAGCATTAAAGACTGAATCCAAAGCTTCAAAGCCTATAGTTAAGAAAAACGACCCTCAGAGAACTTAAAGAAAGCTTGAGTTGGGTACTCATTACTTCAGCAGACTAGTAACACCTGCAGAGATCCAGTAAGTCAACATTTAACAATCTGAGATGCAGAAAGAAATGCTTTCAACTCATTTGTATTTACCCAGTAGGCTGCTGATAATGGAAGCAGCAGGCTCTACCTTCATATTTCTAAAAGTTTAGCAACTACTTTTCATAAAAGGAACATGAAAAAAAAAAAAACCAACATTATTTTTAGACAGCTTCGTTAGGGGGAAAACAGAGCAAGCAGCATATCTAAGAAGTTACTTTCCCTCAAGAGAAGGGTTTCTAGGTAGCTAGGTGGTATAAATATTTGCTGAATAAATGAATGAATAAATAAATGTATGAATTAGGTATTTAATATTGTCTCTGATGCTGATGAGTGTCTCTGTGGTTTTGGTTTTTCAACAGCCACTTAGCAGGGAAAGGAGGGATAGAGAACCAGCCCTTTGAGCTGCTCAGGGTGTGACTAATTTCCTAAACTTGGCACTCAACCCAAGACTAGGTCACTGTTTTGCTACCTGTTACCATAGTAATCATGGGTATGACCACAATAGCTGAAGACTAATGTCAACATTTCCCCCAATTTCTCTGGTTGACTTTTTCCTCCTAATTTCAAAATTACTGAAAAGCCACTCTTCTCTTTTCTTCTTATCATTCTGACATATGATTGTTTGCACAGTTTTATATTCTTCTAATATAAATTATAATTTATATTAGAGAATGTAATTAATGATTGCCACAATTAATGAGAGATTGTATTAATATATGTGAAAAGGAAGAATCCCAGAATTCATATCCTTTATAAAAACCATGTATTTCAACTCCTTTTCTTTGAGATTAGCACAAAGATTATTGATTTAAGATTATTTATTTAAAAAACTAAGACAAGTTGAATGGGAATTTTTTCATTCAAACTCTAGCCAGTGCTAATTTACGATAGTGAATTGAAATTTCGTTCCATAAGTCTTGAAATCTTTTCCTAAGTGGACTTCAATTCATATAATTTCATAGGCTTTACACTTAGTAAGACCAATATTAAAGCAAATACAAGACATCTGCAATACTATTCAGTAAAATTCAAGTTATCTAATAGTTCTTCTGAAGGATTTAGTTACTAAAGTTCCAAGAAAGATGTTAACTTGTAGGTCTACTGGCAAGACATTTTCAATACTGACTCCAAGAAAGGAGCAATTAGGGGATACTGCCATTTTTTCCTCAAGTCCCTGGTGTTAATTTCCAATCTTCAGTTTCCTCATTTACAATTATTGGCAACTATGTAACTCACCTCATGGATTGTTGCTAGAATGAAATGCTACATGTAAACAGATTGGAACAATGTTAGCTATTATTATTATTTTTTATCATTAGTAAACCAAACGATGTTATTTTCATTCTGAATATATTTCTCTATTCCATGGAGAAAAAGCAGTTCATTGTACTTTCTGCCTCCAACCCCCAATGCCAATTCATGACCACATTAATTAACCTGAATGTCATATTTTTTGGTTCAGTGGAAGTTAGCTGCTTGACTAGAGTTGAAACAAAAAGGGATAGAATAGAAGAGGATAATATCAGTGGAAGGGATAAAGCAATATAATAAGGTTCTAAATTTAATGCTATTATATTGTAAGCTCACAGAGGACAGGGATTGTATCATTCATATGTTTTTTTACTCACAGCATCTAGAGCAATGTCTCCTGTATGGTGAGTGCTCAAAATAATCTGAATGACAGAATTAATGAATGAATAAGATAAGAAATAAATGAATGAGAGCTGCTTCAAAGTCCTGCGATATGCTTGTCTAGAGAAAAAGTAGAAATGACAGCAACAAGACTTGGAGATTATCTGTAAATTAAATTCTTCTAGCAGTCATAGCATCTATCAGAAACAGCTACCTGTACATCTCAGACTCATCAAAACAAAATTCACAGAAGAAGAAAGGCTAGATTATATGGAGAATTCTATGCTATGTTATCATTGGAGTCTTAAATATAGTCTTAAATTTAAAAATTTAAAAGTCCATAACATTTGAAATAAAACTATCTTTTAATTGAAAAATAAAATGTGTTAACCTAGTATACATTAGTTTTTTAGAGTATATTTTTCACACAAATGACATTTTCATCTTCAAAAGTCAATAGAGATGCCTGGAAGTGCTCAGCTTGGGAGTACACAATCTACAGGATGAAATGGCCCAACTTAGGGTCTCGTCTATTTTATGCAGTGATATACAATTGAAAACAAACTTGTTTTTATTTTTTATAACTAAATTTGTGAGTTTAATAGGTGCTTGCTTGATTTTAGAATATAATGCAAATTTTGCATTAGTAAAAATAAACACGAGAAATCCAAGGTTTTTGTCTCACTTTCAACTTAGATCTGGGTCCTCCCAAAACTTCCTTTGCTGGCTCCTTGCACAGACATGCACTCTTCTCTCAAATCACTGCTCCAGAGAAGAATTTCTCAAACTTGTTTGATCAGCACTCATTTAACTAAGTGAGGAAAAAAAAAACATTAAAAAAGAAACAGAAGAAAGAAAAAGAAATGATGCTCCTACTAGCCTCACCAATTCTAATTCTACACTGGAAAAAAGAGCTTTGCGTTAGGAAGAACTGGAGAGGAACAACAAAAATAACAACAGTAAACATTATAACTAGTAACATTTGAGCAATTACACAAGAACAAAGCAATCATGAAAAGTGTAGGCTAGGAGAAATTCTACAAAGAAATTAAAAAACACAATAACAGGGAGCAATCATAAACCTAACATCTTGAAATAACCCTACTATTATAATGATATCAGGAAATCTTCTCCAAAAATGTGGGGAATTCTAACTACTTGAGTGTGCATATATGTATTAGAAGTTCTTACCAAGCACTACTTGTTAGTGAGGCTTCTTAGTAGATTAGTAGATTACTAAATTAGGACCCTCTTAAATATTAGTAGCATGCTAATTTTCATTTGTGAATATCAAATGAAAAGTAACATTTGTTTGAAAATAAAAATAAATCTCTGTGACATTCCCAAACTTTATTGACCCTTAAAAACTGAAGAATGGACATTCTAGACTGGCCTGGGGCTTCAGGCTATGCTTTGAGCTCAAACCACTGCTCCAGAGTCTAGTGGCTTAGTTGCTGATAATATTCACTTTGGTGCCACCTTCTGGTATAAACTGACATGACATGACAGAAGTTAATGAGCCAAAGCATTCATTCATGTAACAAATTGTTATGGAGAGCTACTCTGTGACAAACACTGTAGTAGGCACAAAAGCCACAGTTGTGAGCAAATCATACTACTGCCTCCATTATCAGGGCAATCAGCCATTGATCAAATAATCGTAAGAGAAAGGCCAAGAGAGAAAGCTCCTAGTCTCAGGGATCAGAGCGCTGAGGTTGAAGGCAAAACAAGGGACTAGAGAGACGAGAACAGTGTGCCGGCAGGTGCCTGGGACAGGAGCCTGGCACATTTGACGAAGTGAGTGGGAGTCATGGTGACCGGAACCCAGAAAGCTGGGGGAGGTGGGAACTGAGTGGCAGGAGATGAAGCTAAAAAGATAAGAATAGCCAACACTTACATGGCGCCTACTCTGTCTGGAAGTTTTAAGGTGTTTACAAATATTAACTCTTTCAATCCTCCTAGCAACATTACTAGTTAATTTTTTAAAAAGACTATGAATAGTCTCATTTTATAGTTGAGGAAACTGAGGCACAGAGAAGTTAAGCAACTTCTTAAGATCATCCAGCTAGTGAGTGGTAGAGCCAGGAATGGAACCTTGATGGTCTTGGTTTGGAGTCCATGCAGTTAATCTCTGTCTTATCCTGCCTCACAGGCAGTGGGATGCCAGGGCCTTCTGGATCATGTTATCCTCACAACAATGGGCAGTCACTGACATTTTCTATGACATGATCAGTCTTGAGTTTTGAAGAGATCATCCTAGCCACAAGGTGAGGAATTGATGGTAGAGCAGGGAGAGTGGTGGAGTCTAGATAGGAAACTATTAAACTCCAAGTAAGGATGTTACTCCTAGTTTGAACTGGGTGGTAGCTGTGGGGAAGGGGAGAAGTAGACAGATTTGGAATATGTTCGGAAGGCACAATGAACAGGACCTGAAGATGGATTGAGTATTTGAGAGGAGGAGGGAGGGTCAAAAAGAAGAAGGATTCAAAGATGGCTTTTGAGTTTCTGGATATAGAACTGGATGGCCCTTCATAGAAGAAGGGAATTAGAAAATAAGACTCTACCTTCAATTCCTTCAATGCACCTCCCAAAATCTGAGAACTCTTAGAAACTGAATACACCATATTTGTTTCCTTGAAAGCTAAGAAAGTGAGGTTAATTAATACTTTAAGTGTAATGGAAGGACAGAGCGCCCATCAACTATCCCTTGAAAATCAATCTCTTTCCAAATCTGCTACAGCTACTTGGCACTATTCCATCTCATTTTTTCTGCCAGAGTTCCCCAAGTTGAATATGCTAAAAGTGGCAACAGGGCAGAAAGAAATAGTACAAGTCAAACATTGGCACATAGCACCATGTTGCCTTTCTTGTCAGAACCACTTGAGAGAATGAAAGGCATTCAGTCTAGCCAGAGAGAAAATATTTAATAGGAAGATGTAGGTGGATATATAACATATTGAAAATAATTATTTCCAACAACGAGATAACACTTAAATAAAAGAATTGCATATTCACACAGTGGAATACTATGGAGCAATTATAGATGATGTTTTAGGAAAATATGTAATGAATGGACAAGACAGATTGTTAAGTGAAAAAAGTAGGTGGCAAAACAGTGTGTACAATTCCAATTCCATTTAAAAGATGGGTGTATATACATCTAAAAGAGACTAGAAGACATGTTCCAGAGTGTCAGCAATGGTTATGTCTGGATAGAGGAATTACTGGTGATTTTTATTTCTTATTTTTCCTTGTATGTATCATATATAATTATCAGTCATTGATTTTAATCAAAGGGAAAATGTATTTTTTAGAAACTATGAGAAAAGGGTATCTTTAATGGCTATAGTTCTCTAGCATAGTTTCACAGGGCTTTAATTGGTTAATATTTAATTTAATTGTCTTGAACAACTGCAGTTGATCTCATTCTAGAGCCACAATGTTTTCATACTTGAGGTCATTAAAAGTACAGTTATCAAAACTATTCAAAATAGTTTTTGACGACCTGGAATTGGGGTTTAAAACCAAGCTGAAAATTTAGGAAAAAAATGATTGAAGTTTTACATTTAAGATAAAAATTATACAAAAGAAGATGGGAGATATCTAGCTTATAAAAAAAGGTATGGAGATTTTCATTGACCTCAGGTTCAACATATGCCAAAAGTGTGAAAAGTCACAGAATGTTTAAGTCACAATTTTTTAAAGTATCATCTCTAGATCAATGAAGGAAAGAATCAAATGAACCTTTGCAATTCTCTGTACTGTTTTAAGGACTTTGAAAAACTAGAAAAAGTGACCTGAATAATGAAGAGTTTAAATGCATGCCAAATGAGATCTGTAGCTTGAGGTGGAAGGGGCCACGGAATACGTGATAAGTTTTTCAAATATTGGAAGACTTATGATGTAAAAAGAGTGGATTCCTTCAGTGTAAAGGATAGAATAAAAAAAAAAGTGGATGGAAGTTAGCATGGGTAGAAAAGACCATGAAAACTTCCTGAAAACAATAAGCATCTACAAATATGAGTTCTTTTAGTGATGATAGTGGTGGAGATGGTAGCTCTTTCTGATGCAGGTACCCCACATACTATAAATGCCCTAACTTCAATGGAGGAGCAGTGGCTCCAACTTTACCACTCTCCATCATTACAGGGAAAGAGCATATGGCATTAACATTGTAGTTGCCCATCAATATCCCTTAGCTTCAAAACAACTATGGAGAAGAGGAATAAAACCTGATTGTATAAACCAATGAGAGTTAAAGGAAAAGGCAGCCATCAACAGAGGGTAGATGAAGAAGAGAATGGGAGGGAGAGAAGAAATTCTTTCCCTTTGCTTTCTATTTTCACCCTTTCCCATGTAACCTACAGTCTTGTTTTCATGTTTTCAATGATCATCTTCTTCTTCTCCCTGAAGAATGGTCACAGTGTTGCTCTGAGAATTCCAGAACATGTGGGGCTTTGAGGAGGGGATTTTAGAACTACAGTAATCATAAACTTTGTGTAGCAAAAATATCCCAAGATATTGCACAAATGGAGAACAAATGAAGTCAAAGTAGAGTTTGGAGATATGGATGGAATATGAATTTTTATAATGTGTCATTAAAAGGAACATGGGACACATTCTGTCAAGGTGACCTACTAAGACCACACTACTCTCTCCTACACAAAGGTCCTTGGTTCCTTTTCACATATGAAAAATAGTGAATGCATGGCCCATACTTAGTATTGTGCTTCCAATGTTTCCTCTTCTCTCCTTTCCTGAGAACTACCTTGGATACAAGTATTTCTTTGTAGACAAAGCCTGAGCTTGTCTGTGTGAGCTAGAGTTTACCTATCCTGGTAAACAGGGTGGTTGCAACTTTAGTTTGTTAATTTAAACATAATTAAATATAATGAGCAGATAAAAACAAGGAGCTGCAATTGCAGATAAAAATGAATAGAATTGTTGCATCATATATACAAATATAACAGCTATTTTTAAAAGATAGAAATAATTGATTCCTGAGAAGAAGCAAATGTCGTTTGGTCAGTATATTATTACTCACTGATGGACATTAGATGGCATGCCAAATCCTGGCTTTAATCACAAAAATGGTTTTGTCTTTGATCAATGTGATTATTTTAGATAGGAGGAGAGAGACCTATCTTACAATCCTCATTTGGAAACATTATTTCTGATATTATCTTGAGTTTGGAAGATGAAAGAAATGATGCAAAATATTAGGTCTTCCAAATTATCTATTCCTTGGCCATATGAATAAGCAGGTATCATTTCTCATGGTCTTTGCCTAATTTATGACTTGCATAAAATTGTTATACTGCTGACCTGCTGAAGTTCTTCTCTAAGAGGAAAGAAAGCAATTATTTATTTTTCCCCAGGGGGAAAAAAAACAAAGCTTAAAATTCACAAACGATGGCTCTGGTCTAAAGCAGTTTTACTTGTAGAGGGAATAATTTGTAACAACTTTAAAATGGATTGCAATAGCGTCATTGTGTGATGTAGTTTTGTGATGTTCTTCATTACTTATTTGTAGTTACTAAATTTGTAACATATATTGAAGCATCTTCCCAGTACATTTATTTTTATTTCATTCTGTAGATGGTAAAAAAGTTGAAAATTAGATGCTCCCCAAAACTTGGAAATAACTTTGCTCTCCAAGGGCCAAATAATAGAATCAATACAGCACAGAGAAGAGAGGAGATGTACATTATCATCCTAGAGAGACAAATGGCTCCCAGGTTGTTCAAAAACTGACTGCAACATGACAAGATATATAAACCTGACAAAAGAAAGAATGTGACTTTCAGAGGGAAATCACTTAGTCAATTTACTGAACTGAACCGACAGAATGGCCCCCAACCCCTGAATACTATTGAACTGACTTTGCCTGAGTCAAGAGGATGAGAAATCTGGAAATGGCCACTGAAAACACTTTGATTCAAGATGTGGCCTCTTTCTAAGCCAAACTCAGCAAATGTCCTGGGGTGGGACATGACTCCCAGGAATAAGCCTCCTTGGCACTGGGGGATACCAACTGGTAACACATTTGGAAAAAGACCTTGACCAAAAGGGGGGAAAATTAAATACAAAAGAGGTTTTTGGCTAAGAGATTTCAAAGTGAGTCAGAGGTCATTTCAGAGGTTATACTTATGCATGTCTCAGGTGAATCTCACTGACTGCCACAATAAACAAAGCTCAAACAGGGGTGCTCCTGAGGTCTCTAGAGACATCTGGACACTATAGGCAGGGCACACAACCCCGTGAAATTAGCACCCCATTGGTGAACCTTACCTTCAAATATATGATAACCTATTTCCCCACTATAACAGAGTTAGGTTCATTTTTAATTTCCCTACACATGATTCCTCTACCCTTTTCATTCAAATCTATAATTAGCACTAAACTTAAATCTTTGGTCTGTTTATGTGCCAGTGAGCCCTGAATCTCAGCAGAGTTGCAGCCAACACCTACTTTCCAGTTCATCAGACTTGCTCAAGATAACTAACAAAATGATGATGATGAACAACTCCCATCCCAAAAAGCAAAGAGTATCTACAACTGCAAGCAAAATAGTTCCTTCCAACTGCTCCATAAGATCTAAACCCCCTCTCAATCTAAAGCAGAGTGGGTATTGCCATCCCCAAATCCTCAAGATTGAGGAATGAACAAACTTAAGGGTGGGATGCAAACATGAACCAGAGTAGACTTATTATTATTGTAGTAATAGAAGAACTTGTAACATAGATATAAAATTAGTGGTTATCAGAAGTTCTGAGGGGAGGGGAAGGGAAAAATAGGTGGAACATAGAGCACTTCTAGGGCATTGGAATAGTTCTGCATGATATTGCAATAATGGATACAAGTTATAACACATCTTGTCAAAACCTATAAAATTGTGTGGTGAAAAGTGTAAATCATAATGTAAACTATAGACTATGCTTAGTAGCAATGCTTCAATATTGGTTTATCAATTGTAACAAATGTACCACACTAATGATAGATGGCATTAATATGGGAAAATGTGAGAAGGGGAGGATGTAGGGTATGTGGGAAACCCCTATATTTTTGATGTAACATTTTTTTGCAATCTAAAACTTCTTTAAAAATAAAGTTAGAAAAAGAACATACCATTAAAACTATCATTCAGGGATCAGGGAGTTGCTACTACTGCAACTGGTTCTCAGAGCAGAAGACTGGGTGCTGGGATACTGTATTCCCATGATCTTGCTTGCTAGCAGAAAACAGGCAAAACATCAATAACATTAGAGAATAAAAATCATCTCTGCCTATCATTTCTCTCAAAGATCTATTCTGGGTGTGATACCCTTTGATTATATTGGATTTAGTTGAGGGGCCCTTGATTAAGTTACCTGTTAAGATTAAGGCTTTGATTCAACCATGTCAGAAAAGCATGACTCAGGTTGAGTCCCTGCCCCTTTGGTGAGTCCATATAAATTGACACTCACTCAAGAAGACATGCAGGAAGAGAGTTTTGTTATGTTTAATCCTGGGGCCCTGGGGAGAGGTAAGCCATTCGCTGATAGCCTACAGCTAAGAAAGTTGAGACTGATATAGGAAGCCCCGAGGCACAAGCCCTATGCCAGCCAACAGCTGAGATTGGGAAGAAGCTGGGCCCATGGAGCTTTAAGAGAAAGAGGAAGCCCAGAAAGGAAAAACCAGGCAGAGATCAGCGACCATCCTGCTTCAACTCGTGGCAACTAACTTTGGTGAGAAAGCAACATTGAGTTGGACTCTTAAGGGCCTTGTAACTGTAAGCTTTTACCCCCCCAAAAAAATACTGTTTATAAAAGCCAGCAGATTTCTGGTACTTTGCATCAGCACCCCTTTGACATACTAATGCAGCACCTCACTGGAAGGACTTACTTCACCTCCAGAACCCTGGTTACATGGGCAAATGAGACCTGTAATTTTTACTTTTCTTACTTCTGCAATGCAGGGATCCCCACAAGGAGGCTAGAATGGATGCTCAGAGCCAAGCAATCATGTCTGCCATAGTCACCATGTGCGCTCAGAGGAATTAGTAGCACTTACATTCTGGTCATAAAGATGGATGCATGAAATTAACAAACTGATTTCTTTAAACATTTGTATAAAAAACTAACTCTCTGATTGGACTCCATGTTTACAAGGCAACCTTCTGATTATAATTTTACTTCCTGTATCTGTTGGGAGAGAAGGCATTGGCTAGAGGATTCTAGGCTTCTTGGGATTTACATTTTGCATTTTAATTGCCATATTTTCTCAGTGCTGAGCTGCTGATTATAGCATGCAATACTTATTAAAAAGGACTCTGGAGCAGAACAAAACACCACCACATTAAACCCCATTGTAAGAAACATCTTCATTGTCAAAAATGTTGAAATGTTAAAAAAAAAAGTTGGAATTTAGGATCCAGAAAATACAGTAAATAAATTGACGTCCTGATTTTATAACTTATTCTCTAAAGTTAACTAAATCATTTTCTGAGAACTGCTCCATTTCTAGAGTGTTTCTATCTTCTGGTTTCTGAGCACACACAGCTGAAGGCCAGACTCTGAACTGTGGTACTTTGACCAGGGCAATTGAATCCTGTGTGGACCCCTCCTGGAGGCAGCTGATCTTGAGTGGATGGCCTCTCTCTGTGGCTTTGTGCCCATATCACGTAGTTCAGTCAGAGCTATAATACATTTTTAGTTGATGTCTACTTACTCACCAAATTTTTGTGATGGCAACAAGGCAGGTCAAATCCAGATCTTTTCTACCTTAAATAAATAGAAATAACACAACCTCAGAGGCAGAAGTTTCTATGCCTCTGAGACAACACTAAACTTATCTTGATATCTTACTGTTTCACACATAACTCAAGTAATGATTATCAATGGCATATGAGGTACCATTTTTAAAAAAACCAAGTAAGATATGTGATCAGAAGTTCATGACCTGATAATGTAGAACAGCTACTGCCACCACAATCTTTAGTAACTTGCGAAGAAGCCAAAATTGCAAGTTTGAGAGTTCATATAAAAACAAAATATCAAATGAGTAATCCATATGCAAGGTTAACAATCGAGGAAATAAAATAGAGGTGATGCCACAGCTATTATATTTGCATGTTTACACATTCTCTGATCTAAATAAATGAGACGCTGTGGGTTCAAATCCCGAATTTGCCACTTCCCATTCATCTGACCTTAGGCAAGTTATTAATGTCACCAAATCTGTTCTTTCACCATAAAATGGAGATAATAATCTCTCTCTCATAGGGTTGTTATAAAGGCGAAAATGAAGCAATATAGGTAAAAAGCTTAGCATAGAGCTTGTCAATAAAATACACTTAATATAGAGCAGTTATTGTTATAATTATTAATAAACACATACTTGTTTAGGAAGGAGACTGGCACACAGCAGAAACATGAGTAACCAGGAGAATATCAATCAGTGGGTTAAAACATGTAACCATGTGGAAACAGTTTTGAATGAACTCTACCCTGGCTATGTTTGTGAGTTTAATAAAGAATTCCTTTAAGTGCCCTGAGATGGCTTTGTCTGCAGTCAAGAGAAAGTTTTTCCAGGCAAGGAGGGACGATGTGGATTCCTGAGTGACAAGCATATATTGTTAGGGAGCTTGAAGTAAAGTACCTCGTAAACCATTAATGATTACAACATTTTCGTGAATCAGTTTTCAGGAGGTCCCAAGGTGCCCTGGTACTATTTGAACCTGTCTGGCAGAAACCCAGGGATATCCACTGCTATCTTCATTATGGTTTCCAAGTCTCAAACCGGGTTTGCAAATACCACTTACCTTGAGGAAAGTATCCCAATCTTATTTACATATTTTATATGGTTTTCCCTCAAATTCTGACACTAACTGGAAAGTCATCATCTTTGTAGACATTTTTAAAACACAAATCCATAAAAGTGTTTAAAAATTCCTGTAAATGATCCAGATAAAAGAACTGCAGGCACTGCTGAATAAAAACCGCAAAACAACCAGTGTAGTGTCAGGGATTAGCAGACTTGTGTGAAAGAGGATCAATCTCTCAACTCCATCCATTCTCCCTCAGCATTCTGTTGAGCGCTGACTGCCACCTGTGCTTGGCTAGCTTCAGGTGGAGGAAAGCGTCAGGCTGGCCCTGAGCACCAGGGAAGCCCACCCTTCTCTGATGACTCAGACTTGGAAGTGCTTTTATGGCCTGCAAGTCTGTGAGGACATTGCAATATCACCTCTTCCCTGTTTCATCTCCAGCCCACAGAAGTCAACACTATTGGAATGATTCTTAATTCTTATTCTTAGCTCTGTCACCTGAGCTCCAGTTTTACATGCCCAGCTGCTTACAAAAATCTCTAACTGGGAGTTCTGCCAGTACTTTAACCCCCTCAAAAAAGTAAAATCAAACCAGCCCTCTGACATAGCTAGTTTTCCTCCACAAAGAATAAATTTTTGAATAATTCGTTCTCTTAATTTCACCATTTCTGCCTTAAGCCCCACCATTTCGCCTTCATTTCCGTCTCCATTTTTCAACGCCCAGCTTAAATATAGTCGTGGTAGGTTGAATTATGTACCTCCCCCCAAAACACAAATTCTTAATCTGCGTTTTTGTGGTATGAACCCACTGTAAATAGGACCTCTTGAAGATGTCAGTTTTGGTTAAGATGTGGCCCAAGTGAATGAGGGAGAGTCTTAGTCAGATTACTGGAGTCCATTACAAGCAGAAGAAACTCAGATATAGTCAGAGAAAGCCATAAGGAGGAGTCAGAAGCCAGAAGTCAGTGGGAACTCAGAAGAGAAAGGAGTGGACACTGTCATGTGGATGGGAAAGCCAAGGCATCCAAGGATTGCTAGCTAGCCAGAAAGCCAAGCAGGAAAAAAAAAAATTCCCATTGTTTAAGACAACGCATTGTGTGTCATTTGTCATAGCAGCCTGCAAAATGAAGATAATTATATTGTTTGATTCTCCAGCATGAAATTCTTTTTCTACTGATATTTCATGAAAATCGGTACCTTTCTTATATCACATCTAATTTCTGACTTTGAATACATTTATGTGGGGTTATTATCTTATTGTTTCCAGGGGATTGCAAATTGCTGAGGCATAGTAATTTTTTCAACCTTTCTTCCTCCTAGCACCTAACAGTCTTTGCACATAGAAGATGATCAATAAAATATTTGCTGCATTGATAATGAGTGTGAAAAAGGGAAATCTAGTCCACCTATATGGAACTAGTGCTCTACCTCCCCTTCACCCCCCATTCCTCTATCCCTGCCAGGGTCGCAGTCCTATCTTCATTATGCTTATTCAGGGTCTCCCTATTTGCACCTCTTCCCCCAACTTCTATTCTGCTTGTTGGAAAATGTACTATTTATGGAGACTAAGGATCTGAGTTGATGAACCCTTAGAAATTTTCTCTTTTTTACCCAATTCCATAAGATTTCTTCTTATGTTCAATAAAACCCTTTCCTCTTCTCCTCTACAATTTAAGCCTGTCTTTTTTTTCCATGCTCAATGAGGTGGAAAAATAGTTCAAACTTTGAAAACAACTCATCTTTTTGTGAAGGAAAAAACTTGGGACCATTCAGAACAAGCTCAATAATAATAAAGGGCATATTACAAGGTAATATGGTAATGAGATATCCAATGCACCCTCAGTCTCGGGAATCCCCATTCCAACAGCTCATCCCAAAGTTACCGTGCAGAGAGACCAATGCCAGGCTCCAGGATAAGACTGATGAGATCCCAGAGGCAATAAGCTTATGGTTAGAGAAGGGACTGAGGTACCCCCAGGAGAGAAAAATCCACGAGGGAGGAGAGAAACATTTATCATAATGGTGCTCAGTTTTCCTCCTAGCTACAGGATGTTAATTTCAGTTTAGGACCATAGAAATGATTTAGTTCAAGTTCACAGTTCAGCAGTCTGCCCAAGTTTTCAATGTTTTTTCTGACATGTAGCTAATGATATTTATTGAGCACTGTGAGGCACTATTAAAACACTTTAATTATCATAGCTCATTTAATCTCTACAACAACCTTAGGAAGTAGGTATTATTATTCACAGTTTACAGATGAGGAAGCTGAGCCATGGGGAAGTTAAGTAACTCTCCCAAGTTTCACAGCTATTGAGGGCAGAGCTCCATTCAAATTTAGGAAGTCCAGCCCACACTCTGAGCTTCTACCGCTGCTCCAAAGGGCCGTATAAGTCTGATCATGTTTGCGGCTTGGGAATTTGTGCCTCAGCAACTGGCTGTTGCTTTATGGTTTTCCCAGCCCCTAAATGAAAGGAAATAGCAAAAGCAATATTTCAGGAAAGGCCAGGGATGTATTTAGCCCTTTTTGATCTCATGGGGAAAGTTAATTGCTGCAGGAACAAGAGAGTCTGCAAGCAGATGCTTGTGTAGTTAAGTGACATAGACTCCTTCTTCCTTTGCCTGAAACTTAATTACAATTTATGTTCTGAGTGGTCATGTAGTTTCTGACACATCACATTTTCTGAAACTAACAGGGACTGGGAAAGAGGGAAGGGAGAGATGTTTGGAGGCATGGAGGTGAATTGAGAATGGGAAGTGAATCTTTCTCAGCTTGGACTCTGGAGATAGTTGTTCTTCATAAAACACTGCAATTTTTACCTTTTATTTTTGATCTGATAAAGCTAAATCCATGAATCTATAGGGGAATCACAACAGGTGGGTACTGAGAAAAACCCTGGATTCAAGTAAATGCAAGAGAGAGAAAGGAGAAAAAGAGAAAACTATTTATCACAGACTCCAGAGCTAAATAAATGCTGATTGTTGCATGTCAACATACAATGGTTGCTTGTTACTCAGCATTATTGTGTCAATAGAAAATTGAAAAACCTCCCAAATAAACTGCTTGTACTCAAATCCTCATCTTAGAGTCAGCTTCTGGAGGAACCCAAACCAAGACAATATGTAAGTACATTTTAAGTTACATCGTTTAATATACGTTGTTAGATATTCACCTTTCTTTCCCATCTAGTACTTGGATATGCACTCAGTAGTTTAGAGTTCAAATTTCATTCTCTTTTTCCAAGAACGTTGGGCCGAAGAATGGAATTCTGGCAGTCTGCAGAGCCCCAATGATAAAGGTAAGCAGTATAGAGATTTAACACAGAACTTTTTCTTGATTTCCCACATCCTCTTGGGTTTAGAAGAAAGGCATAGAATATTCCTCATTAAAGAGGCATCTTGTCAATAGAACCTGCTCTCCTCCAGCTGGGAATGAGTGACACTGGTGCTTGAACAAGAAAAGATGTTCTTCTCTTTCCCATTTAAGTGTACAAGGAAGCACTGGATCTACTGACATCCTGTCTGTATCAAACAGATCAGTGATGTTGGTGCACAGGAACCCCATGGTTAAAATGGTTCTCTTAACAGACAGACAAGCAAGGGGATCTTTCTCTAGAGGCATTCTGCTTTCATACAGGTGTGTCATCTCTGAGAATCAGCTAGAGCAGCCCATCTGAGCCCGTCAGCAGAAGAGCTGAAACGGTCAGGAGGAAATTACTGCTTAGCCTTATTTTCAGGGTCACCACAGAGTAACGGCTGCTTTAAGGATGGTAAAAATCCAGACCATTCATCATCGCAAACATTTAGATGAGGACAGATACCCATTTCAACTTGATTTCTCCAGCCCCTAGCACACTATCTGGCATATGGTATACATTTCATAAATATTAGAGTACATGAATAAATGTTGTTTGACTCATTCCTAGATCCAAAAAGGTTTTCAGGAAAAACCACCTTATTTTAAAAATGGTTAATTTTGCTATTATTAGAAGTCCCTGCTCTTGTAGTAACCCTGACTTGGCCACTTATAAGCAGAATAACTTAATCTCTCTGTGACTTAATTTCCTCTTCTAAAAATTGGAGATAATAACACTAACCCATAGGGTTGTTACTGGATACATTGCAATTAATGTAGGTCAAATGCTAACAGTGCCTGGTAGTTGTTAAGTGTTAGTATTATCTAGTAGGAGTAGTAATAGTAAAAGTAGTAGTAGTAAGACAATCAATCTGCACTATCCAAAGATTTCTTATGAAGTTCAATTAAAATGTGAGTGTTAGAGGACAATTTTAACAGCTTCACTACAGCTTTCTCATGTTTAACTGAAAATTAGGTCTTAATTATCAGTCTATAGCCCATGTTATAAAATATCTTACTGGAACTTGTTTCCAGCAATATAGCCAAGTAAATAATTAAAATTATTAAGGGATTTGGATCCCTTGAAAAATAGTGAGCTCTTAGGATTATTTTAATTTTCTAAATTGCAATATATTTTTATGTCATCCACTTTTTACTAAACTGTTCTTGGATACGCTTACTCTTTTCCTAAGTCCTGATTTCAAAGGCACTAATCAGAATTCCTCACCAAGGAGAGTGATTGTCAGTCATCGGGTACATCTGCTTTTTGCTCAGGATCACCTAACCTCTCTGTGCCTGGATGGGTGGTTTCCTGCCTGTGTTTGGTTTGAACCTGTTCCAGCACTTGTGGTTTGTGGCTAGGCTCATACTATGTGTTATCATCCTACTGTATATTTAATGATGGTGTTGATTTTGCAATTGGGCATATGACTCCTGCATTTCTCAGAGGGACTTATGGGAACCTGTGGTGTTCCAATTTGCATGTTCTTTTCTCTTTTCACTCTCATACCCAGCAAGCTCCATCAAGCCTAATCTTAAACTTAAAAAAAAATTCCTTCATTTCAAGATAGGAAACATATTTTGAATACTGAAATCAGAATACAAGGCGGAATATTCAACCACACTAGAACAATGAGGACAAGATTCCTCTATGAGAACAGAAAAATTCCCATGTCCTACAAAGATAAAGAGCATGTGATTTGTCCTATGACTTGAGCAGAAGGAGAACAGGTTATCATGAATATAAAATTATTAGAGAGTCACGGAGGAGACCACTTTTGTACTTCTGCTTCCTTTCCCATTAAAAAGAATGTCTCCTTCTTCAATTTCTCACTCTTCTTGGAAGTCCCACTATTGGGGACACGTTGCTCAAGTTTATAGTTCTAGTCTCTATTAAAAGGCTTCTGAGAAGATGTAACTTATTAAGCTGTTATAGGTCATTTACACCTTAACATCAATATCTATACAAACTTCTTTCTTCTCTCTCTCCCTTTACATCTTGAAGCTAGATCAAAGGAGGATTTGATGAAGAAATGGGGGGTCAGCGATGGAGCCTGAAATCTTCAAAAGCCATTTCATTCACTCCACAAGAATGTGTTGCAAACTCTTAACCTACCAGGTACCATACTAGGCACTAGAAAATCAGATTCATACAACGTAGACGTGCCTGAAACTTTCCCCCAAGTTGTCTCAGGAGAGGGGCAGACATGTAATGAAATCTTTTGAACTTTAGCCCTGAAATTCCTCTGAGCTAAATTCTGTAACTCCTTTAAATGTCAGGTGTTTTTTTTTCTTCAAAACCCTAAGACCAGTGGGTGGAACAATATTAGTCAAACTTCACCCATAGCCTGCTGTGGTGGCATCTACCAAGATGATGATCTTGGTAGGGACTCTAGTTTCATGAAACTTTCACAAGAATATCGAACAATGCACAAACCTCTATTCTACTCACTTTCCTCCATTTTTCAGCCCCAGCTTTTTTGGGACCCCCTAAACCTACTTAACAAGGAATCAGGAAGTGACGCTATAGACAGAGATGTGTAGGTAGACAGGAGCTGGACAACCCAAAGTGAGGTGTTCAAAACAGGAGCACCATGCTCCCACTCAGGTTTTTCTAGTTCCATGTCCTGTCCATTTGCAGACGCCTCTACACTCGACTTACTTGGCACTTATTTGGAAACTCTTGGCTGTTTTCACCAAGATTTTGAACTCAAGAAGTAGGGAAAGAGTGTCACAGGATTCCAGATGAGTGTCTACAGTTGGTCCAGTGTAATGCTTGTTCCAAGTAGAAGGCTTGTTCACTTTATAAAAAGAATCCATGTTTCTCATACAGTTACTTATGGTCTGACCACCCTACATGGGCCTCTTCCTCACTGTGCTAAACACAAGAACTAATACCTACAAAAGTAATTTCCTGCTCAGAGGCTTCATATTGACTTGTAGGCATCTTAGACCTAAGGAATTCCTACCTAGTTCATTTTACAAAGAGAATGTTTGTGATATTAAAGATTTAGAATCATCATTCTGCGGTTGGCAAAAGGGACCATTTTGATAGATATATGAAATGATGGTTTAGGTAACAATCCTATATTTGTATAGCACATTGTTATTTAAAGAGACCTTAAATATTCATGACCCATTTCATATAATCCTCACCACAAACTTGTGATTTTAGTAATAACATTTCCATTTTACCGATAAGAAGACTGGGATCCAGGGAAATAACATAATGTATACACTTATTTTAGGGTTTAAGTGACTATGGGCCAAAAATAACTGAGTAGCATAAGTCTGAATTACAAAAATGTAGAAACTCTTAATGCCAGTGCAAAGATAGAGGTTCATGTTTAAGAAAACTTAAGAAATAAAATTCTGAACTGAAGATAAATAAATTAGCAGGATGCTTGTTCACTTTATAAAAAGAATCTTTGTTTTGCATAAAAAATTATATACACTTTCTTTAAATAATTCGTACCTGGATATGTTAAGTATGGTTTCACTACCCCAAATCACATTTGCTCACAATAACTCTGAAAAAATGCCTATTCGTTAAAATGAGTCATGATCATGTTTCCAAAAGAGTTAGCCCTTGCATGCGATTCAGTACTTGGAAGATCATTTAGTGAAATACAGTTCCTAGGTTTAAAATAATCAGGTCCCACACTTAAGAAATAAAACACTGACACTAAAAGCAATACTGAGATACTGGATGAACATAACTGATCATTAGTTTAAGACTGATTAAATCCACAGGGATGAAAATATCAAAGAAGACATAATATTACTCAACATGAAGTTGATATTTTAAATAAGATTATCCTAAAGTAACAAGATAAGCTAAAATAGCACACTATACAAGGTAGGTGACTTCTCTTAATATGGTAAGGAGGGGTTGAGGTGGAAATGAACTCCCAACCCTGGGTGCTTAAGCTTATGACTCATTGAATCACAAATGTACTCACCTGTGGGCTCTGCGTGCCGTGGTGGAACCCTGAGGAGAGGGTGAGGTCAGAGTGTGGATTTTCTTTGCTCAACCTCCCTCCCTTTTTTCCGAGAAAGCCTCAGCTAATGTCAGGTCACTAACTCTTGTGAGCCTTGGCATATCACCAAGACTAAATATATGGTTTGGTCACACAGACCTCATCACTAAACCACTGTCTGGGTGATAAGGCACCCCATTGACACATGGCTTTCATCTGTGTGTTATGCCCCACTACCCATTGACTCAAGCCAGGGGGAACTGTAAGATAAGCCCAGATCCCTTCCTCTCAAGGATGATACTAACTTCATAAGAGAATTCTCTTCTGAATTCACAGTCTTGAACTAACATCATCTCCTTTTTATGAACAAGTATTATTATATGATAACCACAAGCTCCATGAAAAAGTAGAGGTGCAAAATTGTATAATATCCACCTCTTTGGAATGAGACTTTCAGATATACAAGGCCATCTCCAAAAAGACGCCTATAATTACAGGCGATTGTAACAAAGGCAGGACCCCAGATCTGCCATTTTAAAACTCCAGATATATGAAAGTTAGAAAGAGAACTTTCAGTGAATTCCTTATCCAGTTTTCAGAATTTCATAAAATGCTTCCTATTAACTCAGCCAACCACTAAGGATACAAAGACTGATAAGTTCTGTGATCTATTCAAAAGGATGTTTCAATCTCTATTTGCATATATGCTATTAGGCTAACAATGGCAAATATGTTTGAATTCACTATCCATTCTGAGCCATTGGAAATGACTGCTTAGAACATCATGTTGAAGAGTCTGAGGTTATGTCTAGACTTCAAGAAAAAGTAACTTCTGAAGCCCACCATGAACAAGGGAGGAAGAAGTGGTGGTGTGCTTTGCTTACCTCTATGTTTCCTCTCAAAGTCAAGCATTTAGCTGTTGTTTCTGTAATGATCTGGAAAACTGAACAGCTTGTTCTATAGACTGTGACTTACCAAGGATCTATGAGTTTCTCTTTCATTATTAGTTTCTTGAAAACAAACCTCCATAGTAAAAGTAGCTAATATTTGTGGACTGCTTACTCTGTGTCAGGCACTACTCTAAGGTATTTTACATGTATTTAATTAATTTAACCCCCAAAACAAGCTTGTGAAAGGAATACTATTACCCTTATCTTACAGATGAGAAAACTGAGGCAACAGAGGATTCAGGTAACTTGTGCATGGCTACAAAGCTAATAAGTGCAGACCTGGGATCTGAATACTGGCAATCTGGTTTCCAGTTGTACTGCAACACAACACCTCTCAGGAGGATTCCTCTTCTGAGAAGAGGTACACAACAGCAGTCAAGCTGGAGGACAAGATGCATGTATGCCTTCTGAAGGATATGGCTGGGTTTTTTAAAATACATTTTTAATAGAGAAGGATAATTCAGTATCACTTTTCTTTCTGGGTTTTCTCCTGATTTCTATTTCTTTAATGCCAAATATATATTTACGTATATATACATATATATATTATTAGAACAGTTGTAGGTTTTCAGAAAAATTATGCTTAGTACAGAGTTCCCATATACGGCTCCCCCACCCCCTTAGTTTTCCCCATTATTAGCATTTTGCACTAGTGTGGTAACTATGTTATAATTAATGAAACAGCATTATTATAACTATACTATTAACTATAGTCTATAGTTTACATTAGGGTTCACCCTTTGTGTTGTGCAGTTCTATGTTTTTTTTAGAAATTTGTATTCTCATAACATATATATGACCTAAAATTTCCCATTTTATCCAATTTCGATTAGCAATTCAGTGGTGCAAATTACATGCACAATGTGTTTTGAGAACCTATGGTGTCCAGGACAGGGTTCAGGGATTTAAAGATCTAGGAGGATACAGAGATAAAAATACAAAATTACATCCACTGGTGGTGAATAACATGCTCTTTCCCTTCTGACTAGAATTCAAACACCAAGATAAAAAGTTGCCAGGAATACCCATTTGTGGTTATTGAGACTTGGAGATAATGGTGATGTTACCATCTATCTTGACCTGGAACAGAACCTGAAAGGTCATAGCTAAAGATTTGTGGAGATAGAAGAAGGTTGACTCATGCTTTTCGGTTTTTTTCCCCTCACAAATGGTGGGACAACTGATATTATGTATCCCATGATGTGATGTCATAAGAAGTACACAGCAAAGTGGTATTGTTGCTGAATACGTTTTGGCTGAATGTAATTACGAGGAAAGAAAATAAAGCAATCAAGAAAGTGGAACATCCTTCAAGAAAATTGGCCTAAACTCTTCAAAACAAAAAAATAAATAAAAAAGTAGTCACAGAAAATAAGGAAAAACAACAACCATAACAAAAAGTTTTTAAAAAGCATTTTCATGTCACAAAAGGTTTGGTTAATTTGTTCAGAGAATTTTTATCTTTTTTTAAAAAACAGCATTTGTCTTTTTTTGGAAAATGGATTCACTATATCTAATCATTATAGTGGAAGGCATTTAGTTTGTTTTTTTTACTTTTAACAACTTTTTAAAAGATCAAAGTAACTGTACAGTTCATTATACTCTTCCTGAGAATAATCTATATCCCCCAACAAACTAAAGGGAGGGCATATTTTTCAAAATTATCATTTAACAGAATGGATGGTATAACCAGACATCAAAAGGAAACCAAATCCTTCTGTTTTGTGGCATTCTCTCCTGAGAAGAGAGACACAATGAAGGGTTAGTTAGCTCTGTTGGCTGTAAAATAGTCAACATGGCTTTTATCTTTCCTTATAAATTACATAAAAATGGAAAACAGAGATGGTTATGAAATGGCTTCTTAACCAGCCTGGAGGTGCTCTGGTACAAAGCATTTCTGCTTCCAAGAGAAGTAAAACATTGTTACAAAAAACTGGCACATTATTCTGGTGAAAAAAGATGAGAGTTTTTAGTTGTGTTCTACATACAGGTAGTTTCCAACCAAATGCTTCACATATCCACATGATAAAAGTAAAAGGCAGGAAAGATGGAAAATGCTGTAGTTTTTTTCTGAAGTGACTCAAGTCTTCAAAATATAGCTTTTATATTCTTTCTTTGTAAAGTGGTATTAGCATATTGCAACTGAATGTTATTCTAACCAACATTTAGCTTTAACATATATTTTTTTCTTAACAAATGCTTTTAATATCTTCCATTCCCAAGGCTTTGCCTTTTTTTTTTTTTTGAAGAAAGAATATAATGAAAATATGATAGACTTCTTAAGATTCAACAGTTTATGGCTCAACAATAAAAAAAGTAAAAATTTAAAAACCAAAATAAAAATAAATTCAATAAGTAAATTATTAACTACCCTTTGATAACTACACTTTTAATTTTATTCCAATAAAATCCTTAATGTAATAAAACATCAAAATTTGGCATCAATGGGACATTTTTCCCATGGGAAGGGAAAATTAGATCTCATGACCTCAATTCTTAAACCAATATTGATCTGCCCTGAATTTTCTCTTATTTATCACCACCGCCATCACACTGACTGCAGTAACTATTCATTCACTTTTATCATCCAGCATAAGCGTGGATTATTCCTTTCACTTAAGTTATAGCATAATCAAGACACAGCTTCAGAGTACAGACAAGACTGGAGTAAAGTCTGGTGAGGTTATATATGTGAACAAATGGAAAATAATTAAAATGGAAAAATTATGAATAAAAATTAATGCTTTATAGAATACTACCTAACCTATACTCAAACAAATTCAAATCATTATGCTCTTCTATTATTATCTGAAAAATAATTTTAAAAACTAAATAATAAGTTAATCAAGAAGCTAGTGAAAAACATTACTAAACTTTTGCTTCTATAAGTAGGATGGTGAGTCAGATACTTTGAAGGTCACTCTTGCTAAAATACAATTAGAATAAGCATAAAATCAAACAAACAATACTTTCAATTTATTGTTGGACTGTGTTGAAAGTAAGGTAAAACTCCAAGGTAGCATCCAGATCAAAAATTAAAACAACTAAAGTACAAGGAAAAAATAGTGAACCAAAACTAGTATGTAAACAGCAGTAAATAGCAAACAAATTAAGGAAATATAGACAGGAAAACTGGGTAGTTTGCCCTGGGGTCACATGCCCATATTAGAGGTATTCTGTTAGGAGATTAAAGTCTTGAGTCCCTGGAAGGCAGAGAAGCTAATATTTTCAGGGATTATTGTGTTTCCAAGAAGTGTGCACCTACTGGTTTCAGGCTGAAGCAAAGCAAAAATCTTCCCTACCGGAAAGCATTACCAATTTAGGTACTCACAATTCCCACATTAAGTTCAGCAAATTAAGAACTCACAATAAACTCACACAAACACATACCACAAACACAAACATATATATACATATACAAAAGGAAATAAGTCATATGTATGAGATAAAATAAAACAATAAACAACAAATCTTCAAGGATTTCTGCTACTGAAACTCTTTCACACAGACTATGAAATAATCATGTATAAGTGTCAAAAAGAAATAACAGAAAGAATGAGGAATATGTACAAGCAACAAGAAAAAACAAAATATCACCAAGACAATTTGAAAATAACGATAGTAATATAGTTATTTTAGAAAGGAAAAATATTGTTGATATAAAAAATGCAATAGATGAACTATATTGCTGATAGACATTACTGGGAAAAAAAGTGAATCTGAAGGTATCTCTGAAAAAAATTCCTCAGAATACAGCAGAGAGAGAAAAGAATACCAAAAAAATGTGAAAGGGAGCATTTAAGGGACATAGAGGATAGTATGAGAGAGAATAGCATAACTCTATTTGGAGATGTAGAAGTGAAAAAAGAAAGAATTGAGAATGAGGACAGGCACAATTTGAAGAGATAATAGGTGAGAATGTCCCTGTACTTGTGAAATCCAAACATCTAGGAAGTGTAAATATCTAACATGGTAGGACAAATAAAAGAAATCTATACCTAGACATATTGTAGTGAAACTGGTGATCACCAAAGACAAAGAGGTGATCTTAAAAACAAACAGAGGAAAAGGTATATATCACTCCTAAAATTGATTCAGAGGAAATGAATTGAATAATCATAAAATCATTTTAAAAAATCTTTCCACAGACAACACCAATCCCAGACACTTTTATAGGTGTACATTTATCCAGCTTTAAATGACAAGATACTTCAATCTCTTTACATTTCCAATGAATGAAAAAGAAGGAATGCTCCCCAGCTCAAAGAAGCAATATAAGCATAATACTAAAACAAAAAAAGAACAAAAAAAGAAAAAGGCAAAATTACTTCCTAACTTCATCTGTAAATAAAGACGAAAAAATCCTTAACAAAATAATATCACAAAATCCAACAATGCATACTAAAAGATATTAAAAGATAGCACACTGTCAATAATTTTGGTTTATCACAGGAAAGCAAGGATGGCTTATGTATTAATTTGCCAAAAGGCTGCCAATGCAAAGTACCAGAAATCTGTTGGCTTTTACAAATAAAATAAATTTGGGGTAAAAGCTTACAGTTCCAAGGCCATAAAAAGTCCAAACTGAGGCACCTTCAGAGATGCTTTCTCATCAAAGTCAGGTACTGTTGATCCTGGTATGTTGCCATGTGGTGAAGCAAGATGGCCACCTATCTCTGCCCAGGTGTCAGCCTTTGCATCTGGGCTCACCGTTTCCTTTTGAGTTGCTCCATGGGCCCAGCCTCTTAGGGCTTCATGTGTAAGCGATACTGTAGTATTCTCTCTCCTGACATAGGGCTTGTTTCTTTCTAGTCCTCCTATATTAGTCTCTTTTGTTCCATTCTCTTCCAAATTTCAACTGTAAGCTATGGCAAACGGCTCATCTCTCCCTGGGACCTCTGCTGTTTGAGGCTTCTGTCACAGGGGAGAATAAAAAATGGCAGAACTCTCTCTCCTCCTGTGACTGAGTGAAAGTCCATTTATATTAGACCCAGCAAGGGGGTGGGGACTCAATCTGAGTCCTGCCTCACTGACTTAGTCCAATAAAAAGCCCTACAATAATCTTAACAAATAATCTAAGCAAAGGCCCCTTAGCTGAATTTAATGCAATCAAAGGGTATCACACCCAGAGGAATAGATTAGTTTGCAAACATAATATTTCTTTTTTTGGGATTCATAAAATAGCCTCAAACTACCACAGCTTACCATAAGAATATCAATAAATGCAATTTATCACATTAATAGATTAAAGAAGAAAAACTATACGGTCATTTCAATAGATGCAGAAAACATGTTTAACAAACAGAAGTACATATCAATAAAATTATTTTCCAAAAAAGACCTTTCTACCAAAATAGGAATAAAAGGAAATTTCCTTAACCTGTTAAAGGGTTATTGACCAAAAACATTTAGCAAACATGATCCTTAATGATATAATGTAAAAAAATTCCAACTTAAATCTTTATTAAAATAGAAATGTTGAGACGTGCATGAGCGTAACCTCTAGAATTGACTGCCACAGTAAATAGTGCCTCAAACAGCAGGGCTCCTGAGGGCTCTACAGACATCTAGACACTATAAGCAGGCCAGACAAGCTCAGGAATTTGGCACCCTGTCAGTGGGCCTTACTTTGGAATTTATGCTCCCCAGTGTAACAGAGTTAGACTCATTTATAGTTTCCGTACATGTGGCTCTTCTGCCCCTTTGGCTTAAACCTATAATTAGCACTATACTTGTTAAATATATGTCCCAGAGACTTAAATCTTTGATCGGTCCATGTGCCAGCTGAGCCCTGAATCTCAGCAGAGTTGCAACACTTACCCCAATATATACATGGAAATTCAGACATAACTGAGGTGACAATTTAGATAATTGGAGCAAGGAGAGACTATTCAACTACTAGAATTGGGACAATTTGTTATCCATATGGCAAAACATAATATCAAATTGCTCTCACCATTCTCAAAAGTTGCTTTCAGAAAGATTAAAGACTTGAATATGTAAGGAAAAATGTTTAAATGTTTTTATGACCTCAGTGTAGGAAAGATTTCATATACAAAGAAATACTAAAAATTAGATTAATAATTTCAAAGACATAAAAATGATTCTTCAAAAAACTGTTCATCAAAATATGACATAAAAATATACAAAACTGGTAGAAATATTTGCAATATATATAACCAATTAAAACTTTTTATCCAGGATAGATTTTTAAAAACAAAACACTGCGAATCAAAAAGAAAGAGAAACTTTAAACCAAAAAAATTAGCATGAGGCATTAACAGTCATTCAAAAAAGAATACCAAGTGGTCAACAAATATATGGAAAGATTCTCCATCGCTAATGATATAGTTTTAAATTTCCCATTTCATAAATTGCCAAAAATCAAGAAATATATTACTGTTATGGCATAGAATCTCTTACAAATTACTAGAGGGTATACAACTCTTTGGAAAATAATTTGCCATTATATGTAAAAGTTGCATGCTTTGTGACCCAGTAACTCTACTGCTAGGTATATGCCTGGGAAAAAATTGTGGATGCATTCACCAAGAGTCATATATAAAACTGTTCATGGCTGAAATAGCAAAAACCTACAAACCCAAATGTTTCCCAGCAGTAGCCCTCTGCCTGGGCAAACCTTGGATTTTCACATCTTTGTCTATGGCCAGAATAAGCAAATTCCCCTAGAGTAAAAGCACAGCAGAAAGTCAGCTCACTTCTTGTCTATTTTCCTCTCCTATAAATCTTAAAGCTTCTGGTTCTCTTTGCTTGAACAGATGTCTGATGTCTTTGAACAAATAATTTCTTACTTTATATGGCTT
>JAQZBX010002133.1:58491-75097 GCA_029593785.1 Cabassous unicinctus
TCTATATCCAATTTCTTTTGCTTATAAGGACTTAGCCACGTTGGAGTAAGGGCCACCCTCATTCAGTTTGGGCACACCTTAAGTAATAACCTCTTCAAAGGTTCTCTTTAAAAATGGATTCACTTCTACAGGGCGAGGGGTTGAAATCTGAATATGCCTTTGGTGGGGGATATGATTCAATCCCTAGTAATCAACTACAGGGACATTTTTTTTAATCAAGGGAAAATTTATTTAAATTATAAAACCATTCAACAAGGTGGCATGTTTCTTAAAAAGTAAAAGAAAAAAAACCACTTAACTTTTATATAGATCTTTGATAACCAGCAAGAATATACAACGGATGTTACAGAATAAATTTAAGAATCAAAAGCCCTCTGAAAAATGTATAAATTATAAAAACATAAAAATAATTTGGAATTGGCACAGCAATAGATAGATCAAACAGAAACAAACAGGGACTTGCCTCTAGTGCTTTTTGAATATTAATTAAAAACTCTTCTTCAGTAGGAGGTGTTTTCCCTCACAATCCTTAATTTCTGGACTGTAAACGGTAGAGCTAAGATTTAAATGAAGGTTGTCTCACTCTAAAATCCAAATGATCAACCACCATACAACATAGCCTCTCAATAACGATATGAGACTAGCCAGGAATATCTTAGAAAAGAAAGATAATTAAGGAAAATTCGTCTATCAGATATTAAAATATATTACATACTACAATAGGAAAAATAATTTGATTCATGAGTCAGAACGCTTAGAACAGAACCAGGCACATTTTAAGTACTCAATAAATATTTGTAGAATGAATGAATTTACAAGACAACCCATCTAAAATCGTTTAGCCCCAAGGACCTAGACCAGTATTTCAAACATTTCAGTGTGAGCAGAATTTAGTTGTAGTAGTTGTTAAAAATGCATATTTCTGTCCTTTTCTCCCCCAATGCAAGAGGCTCATTTTTAAAGGGTTGAGGTAAGAAATTTTAATTGTCAATAGACCCCAGGTGATTCTGATGCAGATGATCCCAGAAACACACCCTAAAAATGTCTGTTTTAGGGTGTGTCTGTCTGAAAATGGGCTGAGAGAAAGGGAATATTTGGCTGCCTGAGGAGTTTTACCTCCCATTGTAAATAGATATATTGGCATCTTGGTTTATAGGATGATGCTGTATGTATTTGGTTAGGGCAAGTATCATCAACCAATTCATCAGCTTTGGTGATCCAATAAAATCAAATCTACAGATCTAGAGCTAGATCTTGTGCCCTTGTGCTAAAGTCACCAGTGCAATGCTATTCTACATAGTCATACTTTTTTGTGTGTGTGAACAGCCAACTTGCTTATTTTAATGACACCCCAACTAGCCACATGCTTCTTACAACTTTCAATAGCTAGTAGGTGCTCTCTCTGCTTTAGTTCTTCTACCCCTTCTCACAGTCTTGATAACAAAAATCCATTAAGCACTTTCTCTCTTGCCCTCTATAAGCTGCTTCTTATCTGTAAATAGCCAGTTTCAGAAAAAGCATTAAATCACGTTTTTTCTCTACTCTCTACTCTTTGAACTTTCCTCTTCTAGATTAGAAATTGTAAAGACTGAGAAATGATTATATCATTCTTCTTGCTGATTCTACATAAGACGTGTGACTTTTACCTTGCAAAAAAATGGCATGGTTATCTGAATGACGTGGTAAAACTCTTATGCAATACCATTTTTGCTACCTCATTTTTTTCACCTTCCTTCTTTCCAAATGAAACATTTATTTCAATATACTTACAACTGTAGGATGTGACCTGTTAATGGATCATGAAACTAATTTAGTGGATCTTGACCAAAAGTTTTTCCAAATGAAATAAAATAGATTAGGGTAGAAAACATGCATGGTAAGTAGAGTTAGCACTATATGATGCAATGTCTGTTTTAGTTACGTATGTATGGATGAGTATCAGGTTGGGATGGGAAATGTCAATGTCAAAAAACATTTGAAAACTTTTCATTTGGTGAACTCAGATAAATTTTATGAGATACAACAATCTACTTTTCTTTATTTTTCTTTAACTTAATTCATCTTAGATTACAATGCCTATTTGTATTGTTAACTGAAAGCTTTGTCTTGCTAATTCATGGTTACTCAGTCATTTCTGTTTAAAGCCCAAGTCTCCTTTGAGTAGCTACTCAGTTAAATACTAGGACCTCTCACTCCCCTTTATATTTCCCTCCTTCCCTTTTCCAAAGTGACTTAAGCTCAAGAGGACTTGAATATTGTTCTGGAGTTCTTTTTTTTTTTAATACTTAAAAAAAATTTTTTAAATGCTTTAGATTACATAAGTGTTACATAAAAAATATAGGGTATTCCCATATGCTCCACTCCCTACCCCTCCCACACTTTCCCACATTAACAACATCCTTCATTAATGTGGTACATTTGTTACAATTGATGAACACATATTGGAGCATTGCCACGAAGTGGATTATAGTTTATACTCTGTCCCACACAATTCTGTCAGTCATGACAACATATATAATGGCTTGTTTCATCACTGAAGCATCATTCAGGACAATTCCAATGTCCCGAAAATGCCCCCACCTTACACCTGTTTTTCCCTCTCCCTCCCCTCAGAACCTCCGGTGGCCACTGCATCCAACTCAACGATAAAAGTTCATCCATTGCTAGAATAACAATGTCTGCAGTAGAATAACAGCAAGTCTACTCTAGTCCATCATTCATTCCCCAATCCTGAGGATTCTGGGATGGTGATGCTCACTCCATCTCAAATTGAGAGGGGGCTTAGATCCCATGGAGTAGATGGATGGGACTATCTTGCTTGCAGTTGCAGACTCTCTCTGTTCCTTGGGATGGGCGTTCCATCTGCCTGCTTTTCTCTGTCCTTGCTGATATCCTCTGATAATCCCTTGAACTTGACTAGTCCCTATTCTTGGGAACTGACACCTTTTGCTGAAGATCTTGACACCCACCTGACCTCTTCTCAGAGTCCACACTCTCTGCATGACTCAATGTGACTCTAGATTTCGGATGAATGCAACAGCTCCCCACTCTCTCTTAGATACTTTATTACCCTCTGAAGGATAGGAAAGGGGTGGATGATTTCGCTCTTAACAAAGACTGGCATTTGCAAATCAAAAGGCTTTCAGATTCCTGTTTGGGCTATCTGCCTATAGAATTTATTCAGAAATATATTTTTCTAGGCCAGCACTATGCAGTTTTTGCAACCATCGGAATGTCCAATGTGTAACAGCGCTTACTGTTCAACACAGTAGCCACTGGCCACATGCAGCTATTAAGCCCTCAAAGTGTGGCTAATGTGACTGAAGAACTGAATTTTTAATTTTTTTAGTTTTAGTTAATTTAAATTCAAATAGCCACATATGGCTAGTGGCTACCATATTGGATAGCACAGTTCTGGGCTGTATCTGTGCCCTCCCTGATGGCAGCTTATAAAATAGCTCTTGCTGCTGCCAAATCATCAGGTAAGTGTAATGGGCATAAGAACAGAGGGAGGGAAGCAACTATTAAAGATATGTTCATATAATCCTGCCACATTAACTTAGAATTTTTTATCAGTTTTACTGAGGTCTAATTTACATATAATAAAAATTTACTCATTTTAAGTGTACAAGTCACTGAGTTTTGACAAATGTATACAGTCATGTAACCACCACCACAATCAGAGAACATGTCATTGTCCTCAAATTTCCCTTTCCCTATTTCCAGCTCCTGGTAAACACTGTCATCACAGTTTTACCTTTTCTAGAGTTTCTTATAAATACAATCATACATATGTCGTCTTTTGTACTTGGTTTCTTTCAAGCAGAATAATGATTTTGAGATTTATCCATGCTGATGTACAGTCTATTGTATGGATATAATACAATTTTTTTTATCAATTCACCTGTTGATTTGGGTTGTTTGCATTTTGGGGCATTCACAATTAAAGTTGGTATTATAAATAAAAAGTCATTTGTGGACATTTGTTTTCACTTCCCTTTAGAAAATACCTATGAGTGGGAACACTGGATCATATGGTAAGTGTATATTTATAAAAAATAAAAAAAAAAACTGCCAAACTTTTCTAAAATGGCTGTATCATTTTGCATTCTCACAGCAAGGTATGCAAGCTTTAATTTCACCACATACTTGCCATCACTTGGCATTGTCAGTCTTGAATTTTAACACACCTAGTGGGTACATAGTAATATCTCTTTGTAGTTTTAATTTTCATTTCCCTCATTCCTGGTGATGTGAGCATCCTTTTGTGTGCTTTTATGTCATTTATATATCTTCTTTGGCGAAGGGTCTGTTCAAATCATTTTCTTTTTCTTTCTTTCTTTTTTTCTTTTTGTGTGTGTGTATATTTGTTTTCATTGGGGTATAGGAGATGGGGTGGGAAATGCCACCTTGGGGCAAAGCCACCCAGGTCATGTCCATTCTAATCTTCCTGAGATAGTTTTTGCAAGGTTTCCTTTTTCTTGGAGCCACTCTTACTGCTAACAGCCTCTTCTGGTCCACAGGCTCCTCCTTGGAGGAGAGTTTCCTCTTTTTCTCCTGCTGTTGGCTGCCTCTTCAAGATCACTAATTGGTTCCTTTTTGGGGAAAGACTTCTTCCCCTTGGGGACACTCTTGATATTTTTTGGGTTTCTCACTTGTCTCCTCACACTCTTCTGGAGTACTACTGCTGTCTGAAGTCATCAGCAGAATCAAAGCCAGTTGCTTCTTTTGTCTTCAAGAGTTTCTTCTCCTGTTTTTCCAGCTTTCTATTGGTCTCCACAGCTGCTTCCTCTGCCTGAACCATTTCCTACATCATGATATCCAGATTCTTGTGTGGAATCTCTCCTGTCTCGTAGAAGGAAGCCAGTCCTCGACCTGCTCACAAAACTCCTCCCTAAATACACTTGTGGGCACATCAGAGAAGCAGTCAATTCAGGAGGCAATACTGCATTTATTTGCCAGGTACCGGAAAATGTGGCTTTTGATCTTGGCGGCTGCTCGGCCAATGAAACTGGAGTGGAAAATGAATCCATCACCAGGGCTCTGAACACGACCTTTTCAGCCCCAAGGATCTGCACTGTGGATGCTGGGTACTTGGCCAGGTTGGTGAGGTTGCCAGCATGAGCAATGAGATGTGCACCTCCTGCTTCCTCAGTTAGGGCTCATTGGCTGGGGACCACATGGCTCATCTAGGATGGCAGGTAAGTGTGTAGGCTCTGGCAGTCTTCTGACAAACACACCACATGGCTGGAGAAGCTCTCAATATTTATCAAGTCGATGTCAGATAAGTCCATGTCCATGGCAAATAAGTCCATGTCCATGCCATGAGGCATCCAGAATAGCCTTGGCCTTAGCTCCATCCACCGTCAGCTCCTCCAGCTTCTCCAACTTGTCTTTATTCAGCTCCCTTCAGTTTCCAATGAACTGAGCGAGGCGACAGTATGTGGCACTGTCCTTGAGAACCTTCACCAGCTCCGGAAAGTGGTCACCAAACCACTCCCTGACACGTATAGAGAAGATTTTGATGTCTTTATCCAGCTGGTCCAGGAGGATAATGGACTGGATGATCCTATTGTCCACGCAGTTCACATTAAACTTAATTTTGGCAGGAGAATATCTATGTCCCAGGCCCAGTTTGGCTTTACAAGCTGACAGATGGGTGAGACCCTTCACCAGATTATGGAAGTGCAGACGAACTCTTCGTGGGATCTCCGCTACCATGTCTCCAATCTGGCAGTTGTATCCTAACTCCTCTTGTACAGCAGCATCGATCTTGGGGTCCCCATACCCCAAGAGTACTTTCTTCTTTTTGGAGGGCAGGTGGGTCTCCAAGAGAAGGCTGAGGTCCTCATGAGCAATGCCTTCAGACACAGCATTGGCATTTTCCAAGGCGGCCTGGGACCAGGCAAAGTAGCAAAAGGCCACGAGACGAGCGATGTTGTGGAATTTGCCCAGGTTGAGCAGCACTCCTCTACCTGAGGCAGAAGCAGACTAATCTCCTCCACCTCCTTCAGCGCGTAGTCAACCACGTGTTCTAAGAGCAAGGGCAGCAAAACCATGGCACCGGCTCTTTGCCCGGCTGGTGATCTGTTCAAATCACTTTTAAATCAGGTTATCTTCTTATCATTGAGTTGTAAACATTCTTTATCAGATATGTGCTTTGAAAATATTTTCTCCCAATCTGTGGTTTGCCTTTTCCATTTCTTAAAGTCTTTGAAATAATAAATGTTTACAATTTTCATGAGGTACAATTATCAATTTCTTTTTTAATGACATGAGCTTCGTTTGTTCTTGCAGGTCTTTGTCCACCCAAAGTTACAAAGATTTTTTTCCTATGGTTTCTTCTAGGTTTATAGTTTTAGTTTTTAGCTTGATCAGTTTTGAGTTAATAAAAAGTTTTTCTTTTTTTTTCAAAGAAGGACACCAAGTTACTTTCATCTTTTATTTCAAATCTCAGTCTAAAATAGATTATGTCTCATAGAGTTGTGAGCCTGGCACCAAATCTTCTCATAGCTTGGAAGGGAATCCTGAATATTAAGATGTAGATTAAGCTTCAGAGACTTAGGAAGATCCAATCAGGGGAAATTTTTAAAGATGAAAAGAAAACCTAAATAAAAACTGAAAATGTAAACCATTGACTAGTAAGAGATATTTGATTTTTTCAAATGAAACCACCATTTTCGTCTTCCTCTGTGCTACGTCGTGAATCTTCTCTCACATAAAGCTGATTTGTCTTTTCTTTAGACTGAATATCCATAGTCCACAAAAATGCTCTTATGCCTGTTTGGATTCTGTGATCATGTTCTGCATATATGTCTAGAAATTAGCACAAAAGAGTGAGGAGAAAGTCACAAAATAATATAAGGATATTTTTCTTACTGCCTTTCTCTAGGAATGGATCTACATAATCTCTTACATGTTTAAAAAGTCTTTAGATTTCAAATATGAAGAGGGTCAGATACTTCTTAATAACTCAGAAGCAGAGTAGAGCATCATCTAAGGAAGCATCCAGGAAGATGTTTTTAGTGCATTTTCTAGGATTACCCACTGGCTAGCTCCAAGTGGAAGAGGAGCTAATTCCAATATGAAATTAATGTTAACTGTTTACATGACTTTTTTCCTCCTGCCTTCCTCAGGTGAGAGTGGAGTTTTCCAAAGTTAAGTCACAGGTGATTTAAGCTAGGATCTTCTGATGGGAATGCCGTGGAATGCTGTGCGAAGGCACTGTGACTCCAGCACACCCCAACTAACTTGTGATTGCCTTGTAATACTGGAAATACAACAAAAATCCTGGAATGTGTCCCAGTGTTCTCTGAACTCACCTACCTGTTGCGTGCAAGAGAAAAGTTAGACTCCTTCTCTGGTAAATGATTTTCTTGAATGATGCAACAGGTAGAGAAGGTTTATCTAGTGGGTTATCTCCAGACTTGTTCATAAGCTGACAAGTATTGGCAGGGATGCATGATCAGACCTTTCTGTAACTCAAACTGTTATGTGTTTGTAAGTGAAAAAAAATGATGAGTAGCCAGTGGATCAGAGGTGGTAAAGCGCCAAATTTAAGATGGGCACTCCTTTTCTGATCTGCCCTGAGGCCTGAAGCAGGAGAATTACTTTACTTGGGGCAAATGAACTCTCAGACTCAGACAAGTGTGAGATAATGTAAGGTCTTCATCAATGCATGAATAAAATTATTCAACAAATAAATATTCACTGATATTTTATCAGGTACCTTTCTAGATTCAACAGTGAACAAGACAAAATCCCTGCCCTCATTGAGTAGGTTTCTGACAATTCATACATATTAAGAATGATAATGAATATTTAATGCTTTTCTTCATGGTATTAGACATAACAGTGAAGTCAATAACTTTATCTTATTCCCTTCCCACAAACTCTACTCTTTACCCTCCAATTCAGGGTAGAGTCTTAAACTGAGGCATATTTATAGGCCATGTCCTCTTAGTTCATGGGTTCCTTTGTGCAAAACATTTATGAAGGGACTGGTCCTGATATCAGTAAAGAGATCAGGTTTCAGGCAGACTCCTTACTGGGGAAGTCACAGGTACATGCTCAGAGGCCATCCCTCAGCCCTCGCTTAACCCCACCACACTCCCAACACCATCTCCTCTTCTATTGTGCCACGATGTTCCCTCCTTTTCCATTCCACAACCAGTGGGGGATGTTAGGTCTAATGAAAAGGTCTAAGCAGACCTTAAAAAACCTAGACACCAGGAATAAGCAGCCCCAGATGCTTATCAGGGCAGTAATTCTAAGTGACAGGGTGCCTCCCCCCAGGGTGGATAAATACTCTACACTCTCCCCTCCAATGTGAAGCGGGACATGTGGAGCTGCCATCCACCTACACTGACTTGAGCGGTTGGGCCTCCCCTGAAGATTGGCTCTTTTGACCATCTGTGCTGTGTAAGTAATAACGTGGTCATTTGCTGAAAGTTTCTGCTGTGCCTGAGCCTGTGTTTCCACGACGCATCATAAAGCAACTCGTTCCATACTCCTCTCCAAGGAAGACTGAGTTTATTATTTCAATGTTTGCTGCCTTCAGCACAAGAGAAGGCACTATTTGGGCACTTTTCTTAAATAGTCTTCTGAGTTTATAACTGAATTTATCTTATCTCTTGTTGGCCCAGATGTATCAATTTTGATTCATCAATTCCGTTCTGGCACTCACAGTCAGAGGTATTTGGGGCAGTGGTTTGTAAACCAAAATGACAGCATCCAAATGGGCCTTTGGCATGCCACACACTTGACACAAATCTCTTCCATTCTTGGATCACTCCATATTAACATGAGGCAGCATGATCCTTGAGCTAAGTCCAGGAATATGAGTGCAGAGGTCCCTGAGGCCTTTCCAAATGAATCTGTACTCCTGAATCAGAACTGCATGAAATAGAACATTAGAGACTAGGATTTAATAGGAGTTAGCAACAAAAAAGCAATTCACTCTAGAAAAGTCAAGAGGTGGAAAAAATTTTTAGGAAAAAAAAAAAAGAAATTAAAGAAATCTAGATAAGAAAATATTTAATCACCCATTTCCCAGCTTCATATCCTAAACCTGAAACTACTTTGAATCCACTGTGTACCTCCATAGCTCTTTGAGGAGGCCCTGCCTACCCGGCTGCCTTATCATATTGCTGAGTACTAAGCAAATACTTCAGGAGGGAAGAAAGGAAGAGGAGTATTGCCACTAGTATGTAGTGGTCCACATCCATTTAGAAGATTACATTTCCTTGGAGGGAAGGTGGTGAAAGAATGAGATATCCAAATATATTTGTCTCACAGTGATGGACACTTTGCATGCCTCCTTTCAGGATAGTGAGATGCACAACAAACAAAACTTCCAAGTCTGAAATTCAGTTTCAAATAATATAAAACTCTTTTATCAGAGTTGCCTTGGACATACCCAACATTTCCAAGTTGCTCCATTAGGATAAAGCAGGGATTGGAAAGTCAAACCATGGCCCATAAAGATAAAAATGTTTTTTCATTTTCCTAAAACCTAGTCATAAGAAAGGTAGTCAAAATGTAAGACAGACCTGAGAGTTGATTGTCTACACTGGTTCACAGTCCCCAAATGATAACATACCTGCTCTTTGAAGTCTGTGTAAAGCCCATGTTTTTCACAATGTTTGAGATCCAGACTAATGGTTGTGACTCTGTTTCCATGCCAAAATTTTCAATAAAGATAGTTCTGGTAAAACAATAAATGTTAATGGAAATCATTTTCACCCATTGGAACTCTTTCCATCCAGTGAAATAGTTTAGCTAATGAAATCTCTTGAAGGCTCACCTTTTTGCTCTGCATTTCTCTTTTCTGTTCAATGACTTTCATTGTCTTCCAAGTATTGATCTGGGAGCTTTGGCTCTGAACAATGTTTTCACCTCAGGTATTTCCAACTCTTTCTTCTCCAGTATCTTTTTCCTACCCCAGACAATGAAAGGAAAGGCTATTATTCTTGCTTTCTTTTCTTGAGGTTTTCATATTTTCCATTTGAACACAATACATTGCTGAAGCTCTATGCTTCACATTTGAAGGACATTCATATGGCATTTCAGAGATTGCTCCAAATCTCAACTGGAAGAGCAGAAATCCTCCTACATAATTTCTTACCTAATTCTCATGTGGAAAAGATGAGAGGTAAACAGGTGGATTTAAACTCATGCCTGAGAAAAGGGCTCTAGACATAACTGAGCCTCCTGTGGTGGAGGCAGAATATTTTGTCTAACTTACAAATGTGAGAACTCAGAGAAATCCTAAATGAAACCAAATACAGACTTATTCATCTTTACTATTGGAAACAAAGCTCTGAATCACTTATTGGGTGTGAGATTTGAATGAACTAAAGATCAAACTATACTTGATTTGCCTCCATATATTTTAACATTTTTTACAATGAAATAAGTAGCTACCTTATGGAATTTTAGAATTACAGTATGGGGATATGTGCACTAAAGTGTTATTTGGGATCTCTGTGTAACAGTTATTTGTTTGCTTTTTGTTTTGTTTTTCATTTCTTAAGTACTTCAGTTTTCTTAATGGAGTCTTTCTCAACTCAAATGTATGAAGGAATTTTAATATTTAATAGCAAACACCTGGGTGTACTTAAACCACATTTTGTGGGCCTACGCTAAAACCTTTACTCAAGGAATTTGATCATCCTTTTGAGTCTGTTCCAAGTAAAATGGGAAGTGATAGAAAGTGGTCCTGAATGTAAATTGCTGACATCATTTTCATCCCTTAAACTTGTCCAGAAAGTCTTAGAAAGATGGTCACAAAGTTCTCTTTCCTTGGTAAGTGCACATACCCAACAGGTTAAGTCAAGAAGTGGTGTAGGTGTTTGAATTTTTTTAAAAAATGCAGGTGAATTTCCTTTCACTGGTAGTAAATGAACTTGCATAAATCACTGCATAAGTCATTACCCCCACAACTGAATTTACAGTCTTTAATTCTCTAATTGTCTCCTCTTCTAAGGAGTGAATCAGCCATTTGGCAACATACCCCACTTCTGACTGACTCAGAAGTACTTCCGTAACAGCTGTCACAAATTTTTGGAAAAGAAGGGGTGGAGTTGCTGCTATGAGTCATGGGAGATTGAGAGAGACAGACAGGGGTAAAGTGAAAGGTGAGGCAAATATTCCAAATGCATCTCATGAGGAATGGTCAAAGGATAAAAAAGACCAAAAGGCAAGTTTTATAACAGAAACTTTGAAAGAATTAGCAATTAAACAAATTTTAATGAGTACTCATTATCTCTGAAAGGACATACTCTCAACCTTCATTCACAAAACACCCACTGACACCTACATATAACTAAGAGAGAAAGAGAAACAGCTCACAGCACAAATCGTTCTATCACAAAAACATTTTTCCATGATTTTCTCCAAGCTTTTTCTATCATACAGCTAAACTTTACATTGTGAATCATTGGTTGTAAATTAATTGAATGAAATCAGGCTTTCGTACTCCATGCTTGGTCATTGAACAATATATAGTCTTAGAAGAATTCATTCAAACACCAAGAGCACAGTTTGGTTATTGATAAGAGAAAGATTTTTTAAATGTTCAATCAGAGAGCAATTTTCAGTAGAGCACATGCAAATTGATTCTTTTAAATTAATTTGCAAGTGATAATTTAAGATTCCCCAAATAATTTAATAGAATATGGATCCAAGGGTAGAACTCTGTAGATTTCATAATGCCCCACAAATAACTGCATGAGGACATTAAGACTGTGAGAATATTAGTTCAGCATTGGCCAAAACAACAGGCTTACAATTTAGCCAGTAAATCATTGCAGTATTTTGAAAGATTTTTATTGAGCCTATTGTGACCCAAGTCAAATGAAAATATTGTTCGTCAGTTAGAAATAGTGTTAAAATGTTTTAGCTCCCAAGAAAACCTTCAGAAAGAGTTTCCTTGCCCTTTGTTATTTTCCAAGTACATATATTCTAAATCTGTATTGATTCAAGACCTGATTGGAAAGTAAGTTTATAGAGAAAGAATTAAAGGGGCTCTACACAAGGGATTTCTTCCCTTCTATTTGTGAATAAGGGATTTGACCAGAAATGATTGGAGCAATAGCACTGCACAGTGGTCAGTAGCCTCTGTTCCCCTACCAGCTTGCTTGGGTTGGAATTTGGGTTCTAACTGCCACTTGCTCCATATTCTTGGACAGCTTTCGACAGTTCTATTTCTCACTTTCTCCACCCTAAAAATGAAAAAAGAGACTTTACCTACCCAATAGTGCTGTTATAGGGATTAAATAAAACGTGCTTAGAGCAGTGCCTGGTGCATATTAGACAATAAAACTGTAAACTACACAAATTAGACCGGCTAGTTATGTTACTAACCTTTTCCGGATTACACAGCCACAAAGCTAAGATTTGAACTCGGGCTTCTGAATGCCCTGCCCTACAAACTCGGATTTGGTTTGCTCATTGCTTTTGGCTTGAGCTGTGTGAATAATTTTCATGTTAAGTAATTGATGAAAAAGCACCAATGTCAAATCTGAAAGTTTTACTTGAAACTTGGAATGAGTTTTTTTTTTTTAATACAGTGGTTTATGGGGTTAGCAAAATCTGAGCTATTTAACCTCATTGAAAAAGAAAAAGCTGCAAATGAGTTGAGACCTAGAATACTGAATTTAATACTGTGACTAATAAGTTGTTCTTTCAGGACCCATTTTGCCACCGGGTCTCCAAGTCTTTGAAATACTGCTCTGGAGGCCATGGTGTTGGTTGTAGATAACCACATTGTCTGTTCCAGCAGATTGACCAGGGCCAGAAGGCAACAGAACAGTGTAGTTAATTTTAGCCTTGAGCCCCTGGGTCTCAACAAATATTTGCTGCCTTATAGCTCCTTGTAAAGTCATCACAACCACTGTCACATAACACCACCATAGACCTTTCCTGAAAAGAAAGGAGGAAGTTTGCTGTTACACAAATCCCTAGACAAAAAGGACTGCATTTTCACTTGCTACAGAATAAGACAAGCAAGGACTATATGTGATAAAACAGGTCCCCAAATGAATGGCACAGTGGAAAATGTCAATTATTGAAAAATTCCTTCTTCATATGACTCACTCAGGTGAGAGAGCAGCCTTTAGTTTTCACATACTGGTGATCTGGGAGCACAAGCCATCACAAAACCTTGCAGGACATTCTCTCAGCAGTTCTATTAATTACTTGCTGACCCAGGAGAATGCCCATGGGTGCCATTTTGGGGTCTAATCTGAATGTGAGTCATTCTCTCACATGTAATTTTTGTGAAAAGAGAATAAGTTAATTATAACAAACTGTTTAGTTTTCACTCACCCCACCCCATCTTAACTTTCCAGAAATTCCAGCCCAGTCTCAAATTCTTGCCATGAATGGGCTTTTCAGGTGCAATGAATTCTATAACAAAATCTGAGTAAGGGCTTGTATCACCATCCCTCCACCCTAAAAGAGATCTACTTGACACAGAAAACTTAAAAACTGATTACTCCATTTGTTCCAAGCCACAAATTCCCTCCGGACAAATGATTAGGTGACCTGGAGACTGCTTTTAAAAAGAAATCTGGGAGAACGGATGTAGCTCAGTGTTTTGAGTACCTGCTTCCCATGTGCGACGTCCTGGGTTCAATCCTTGGTACCTCCATAAAGAAAAAAAAAAAGATATTTGCCCTTCAATAAAGGCAACTTAACAGTAATTATTCTTATCAGGAACCCAATGACCAGATTCATTTACCCCATCACTCACCTTACCTGAATAACTGAGTTTACTAGAGATTCTTCCAGGAGCAATCACAAGGTATAAAGTCCATAATTCTTGCTGATTATCAAATTAAATAAAAAGGAACAAACGCATCTCCTTGGAAATATAAGTACCAGTGGCTAACCTTAAAAATGCTATGAAGAATGAGTGAATAAGTGATTTAAAAATGCATCAAAGATGAAAAAAATCAGCTGTAAATTAATATAAAGACATATGTACATAAAATAGGCTAGATTAAAAAAGAGAACAAAAAATAGTATTGTGTAGAATGACATAAAATGCATGAATATGACAAGAGTTGGGAGTGAATTGAAAGTGTATAGGGAGACATAATTAAATTACACTATTTATGGCATTTTTCCATGATGTATATAATTGAAAAGGAAGAGCAACTGATATAAGTGATCATTTTAATCCCTCAATTATTTTAAATTGCAAAGTTGTATTGATACATAGCTTACATTCATTCCATAAACCATACAAGACAAGTTTAAACATTTTTTGGTGGTTGGGTTTTCTAAGCAAGACAGAAAAGGTATGCAAAATGGGTGTGGCAACAATATAATGCAACAATAATTATAAAGAATAATATGATAAGGAACATGACAAGAAAGTAGGGGTTCATGGGGTCTCATTCGGTGATCTTGAGTGGGTGCGAATGAAGCCATCTACTTCTCTTTCGTAAATTTTAGTTGTAGGTCTCCAGCTGTTGGAGGGTGGAGGCCTTTTAAGTTCTAGGATGTGAACCCAAGGCTCAATCCCTTCAAGTTTAATTGCAGTGTCAGAAGTTAAGAGTACCTAATAAAGTCCCTTTGAGTGTAGTTCAAGGGATGTTTTGTGTTGATGTCACTTCAAGTATACCTGTGGTGGTTCGATGCTATATGTACCCCCAGAAAAACATGTTCTTAAATTTAATCCATTCTTGTGGGTGTAAATCCATTTTAAGTAGGATCTTTTGATGAGGCTACTTCAGTTAAGGTGTGACCAACCTCATTCAGGTTGGGACTTCAACTCTTATAAAAGAATGAAGTTCATACAAAGAGAGAGAAAGCCATGGAAGCAAGAAGCTGAAATTAATGGAACCTGGGAAAGAAGGGAGAGACCAGCAGATGCCGCCATGTGCCTTGCCAAGTGGCTGAGGAGCCAAGGACTGCTGGCAGCTGGTCTTTGGGAAGAAAGCATCGCCTTGATGATGCCTTGATTTGGACATTTTCTCAGACTCTAACTGTAAGCAAATAAATTCCCATCACTTAAGCCAAATCATTTCACGGTATTGCTGTAAGCAGCCTAGGAAACTAAAACAATACCCAATCACCAGAAGTTAGGAGGTGAGTAATCTGAGGGAGCATCAGATCTGGAAATGTGTCCCTCACCTGTTGGAGAGAATCTTTTGCATTAAGTCATTAGAGATTTACAATACTGAATTATTACCTGCTGGGTAAATAGAGTGTAATGTTAAGATGGAGGCCAATTGACATAGGTCTTCCAGTGATAATTTTATAGGGAGAAAGTTTATATTTCCAAAAAGGTGTTCTTCAAATGGCCATAAGGGCCAGTGGAAGACCTTTGGGCCAAGGTAACCCAGTTTCTTCAGTTAATTTAGACAGTTTAAATTTTAATATGCTATTTGTTCTTTCCACATTTCCAGAAGGTTGAGGGTGATAGGGACAATGATAATGCCAACTTGATTGTAAAATCTTAGCTGGAACTTTAATGACCTGCCCAGAAAAAAGTGAGTGCCTTGGTTATTAGAAATAATTGAAGACATTCCCCAGGTGGGGAATATATTTTCTAAAAGTTTTTTAGTAACTGTTATAATAGCTACCTTATGACAAGGAGAGGCCTGTGTCTGTTAAAATGTTTGACCTAACTGATATTATGAATTATTTTAACTTGGTCTTATTAACATAAACGCAACATTGTTTATGGGCAGAACCTGTGTGTTTTGTAAGAATATTGATGCTAAGCTTTTAACTTCAGCCTGCAGGCCTTAAAGAGAATTTAGGGTGGTTGTAAGCATATTTTATGACTTTAGACATATTTAAACTGCTTGCTCTAGGTCATGTGTTCCTAGGGAAGGTCTGACGTGTACATGAAAGAGCAGAACCCTGTATCATGGTAGGTCAAGGGATTAGCAGTCTTTTGTCAGTTTGAAGGCTGATACACAAAAGAGACTGAGTTAGTTTTCTGACTAGCATTTAGAGTAAATAATATATGCAAGATTTCAGGAGCCAGTCTAACTTACAGGTAGGTAATAAAACTATGCAGTTATCTGCAGTTTATAAAGGGGATGCAAAATAGCTCAGACACTGAATAGAAACAGAATCTGATAACTCACTGGAGTGTGCTATAATTTTCCACTGAAATAATAAAAAAGTTCTCTTTGCAGTCACTCTTCTTTTGATCAGAGGTTACCTCAAAAAGATTATTCTTAGTTATAAAGTAAGGCTAGTTTCATTAGATTTGGCCTGATCATTTACGTAGGTGCAGCAAGGATGATAATTTACCGTATAATTTCTTTTAAGATTGTTTGGCTGATAGTTTTTATATGGAACTTCCAATTGTATTTTTTTTTATTGTTGGTAAATATCAAAATTTTTCACAATACATACCAATATTTGTAAAATGATATATAAATACATATGCATATATGTACATTTGCTTACATAAATGTTATTTTATATATATATATTTTTTTCCTCTTAACTTTATTTGTACATTTAATAATCGAAAATATAAACAATTAAAAACTAAAAAGTAAACACAGATGAATAAATATATACATTTCTCCATTAAATGTAATGGATACATATAATTTTTTTTTTTTTTTTTTTT
>JAQZBX010002134.1:0-75002 GCA_029593785.1 Cabassous unicinctus
GAGAAATAAGAACACTCCTTCACTGTTAGTGAGAATGTCAAATGGTGCAGCCTCCATGGAAGACAGTTTGGCAGTTCCTCAGGAAACTAAATATATTCAGAAGAACTGAAAGCAAGAACACAAAAAGATATTTGCACATCAATGTTCATGGCAGCATTAAAAAGATGGAACAACTTAGGTGTCCGTCAACCGATGAATGGATAAACAAGATGTGGTATATTCACAGGATGGAATACTACTCAGCTGTTACAAGAAATCAATTGGGGAAGCACATGACAACATGGAGGAACCTTAGGGATTTTATGGTGAGGGAAATAAGCCAGACACAAAAGGATAAATATTGTATGGACTCACTGATATGAACTACATACAATGAGGAGACTTACGGAGTTGGGCTATGAAGTGGAGGTTGGTGGGAGACAGAGTGTGGGTTGCAAAGGCGGATCTGATGCTGGATGTATGTAGAATGTTTAATCAGGTCAAATGTAAATATGTGGTAATGGATGGACTTGATGGTAACACATTATAATGAGTAACAAACACTGTTGACTTATGGATGTGATTGTGGCTGGAACGAGCAGGCTAGAGAGATTAATGTTAGCTGGGGGACAGCTGGAGGATAATATAGGGAATCTATAACAATGATTTTGGCGGTAGATGAGGATTATGGTTAATAATATAAATACAGGAATGTTCTACTACAAGGTGTTAAGAATGTGGTGATGCATGGGAAAAATATAACTAATGTAATGTATAGATTATAGTTAACAACAACTTTGTAATGTTTTTGTGGTAAAAGCAAAGAAGGAACTATATTACTGCTAAAAGTCAAAAAAAAGAATATGGGGCTTGGTTTTGTGACATATACTATGATTAAGTCTTTTTTCTCTTCATTTTTTTCATTAATAAGGAGATCGACCTTGACTATGTTATTTAACTTTTTAGGAATAATGCTTCCATAATTTGTTGAGCTTCCTTTTTCTGTTATTTTATTTTTTGAATTTGAAATAAAGTTTGAATAAAAAAATATTAGCAGGTAGTTAAGTCAGGAAATTAGGGATGTGGTTTTTGTTTTTGTTTTTGTTTGTCTTTTCTAAGATTCTGTTTTTCATTAACTCTATGTATTGATTTTATAACTAGACAAAAATTAAATACATTTACTTTCATCACCACACCCCCAATTAAATAAAACAAAGCTTAGAGCTGTCAAAGCCTATTTCTTCATACCCTTTGTAATAAGGTTGGCATAAGACATCCAAGGTATTTAAACCAAGTATTCCAGATCTTGTTCCAGGAGGCTTCACCTTAGAATGAAAAGGAAAATATATAAAGAAGAATAATTTTCGTAACCATATTTATTAAATATTAAGATAAGATCCCAGACCCTTACCATCGGACACTTTTTACCATTGATACTACCCCTAAATGCATTAAATTGTACTACACATCTGATAAGAAAATAAATATAAAGCCTCTGTATAAGCACATGTACACCACAAAGTCTTAGCTCTGGGCTTGAAGAAGGGATTCTTCCCTCCCCCTGTGTGGTGGCGTTCAGGCCCAGGCAAACTCAGGGTATCCTTGAGGGGCATGAGCTGGGTGGAAGGTGAGAGAAAGGCAGAGTGAGGGCATCGGCACAGCCTTTCTATCTGTAAGAGAGCTCTAAATGAAGAACCAGATGTTGCAATTTCTTCCCCACCCCCAATGACTCCCTCTTCTATTTGCTCATTGTTTTTGCTCCTCACTCGTGTTTTGCTCATTGTCTGTTTGGGTTTTTTGTTGTTGTTGTTGTTGTTGTTTTTCTTTAGGAGGCACCAGGAACCGAACCCGTGACCTCCCATGTGGGAGGCAGGTGCTCAACTGCTGGAACCACATCTATTCCCTTTTCATTTGTTTTTGCTTGTCTGCTCATTGTCTTTGCTCATTGTCTGCTTGTTGTTTTTTGCTCAATGTCTGCTTATTGTTTGTCTTCTTTAGGAGGTACCAAGAACTGAACCTGGAAACTCCCATATGGGAGGCAGGTGCTCAACTGCTGGAGCCACTTCCACTCCCTGCAGTTTCTTGATGGCCTAAGCATTTACCACCCCTCCTAGTCCTTCTTCTTTAAAGTGAAGGAGGAATAAAGTGTGTGCAGTGCTTTTCACTACAAATCTTTTTAGCATAGAGAATAGCAAATGTTTACTTCCAACAAAATAACTGTGAAATTCAACTGCTTATATATAGCAAAGCATCTCCTATATAAATAAGCCACATAACTGTTAAATGATATATAAAGGTTGACCTCAATAAGAGACCCCTGCACAGAGAAAGCGAGCATCTAGAATCCAAAGAATGGACGTTTTATTTGTTTTCCCCCAGCTGGTTGCCCGCTTGCCAGTCTGTTTTCACACACAGGTGATAAATCATGCAGATATTCTGCTCAGTCCCACACAGGTCAGTTGGTACTACCCTGTGCTGAGAAAAACCGGTCCAGAGCTTGGGCTCCTAAAACCAGCTCCTGCAAAGGGTTTCTGAGCAAACATGTGCATGAAGATCCAAGTAGCTCTGGGGCTGGAGGAAAAGGAAGCATCACTGCATATTATCAAGGTCTATCTGCACAGCTCAGCCTGCCCAAACCATTCCAAGTTAGGAAAGACCAGTCCAAGGGTTCTTGTGTTTAATATCCATAATCACAAAATAGCCTCAAATCCTTTTACAGTTTATAAAACACCAAGAGAATCTTGGAAACTTCACCTGGAACTTGGCAATGAACTTCTGTTCACTTAATAAACAAGAGCTGTCATTTATTGAGCATCTACTATGAGCCAGTTGCTGTGCTAAGCACCTTAGATTATTTCATTAAATACTCCCAGCAATTCCAGGAAGTAGGAACCATTTTTGCTCTTCCTTTACAGATGTAATAAATAAGCTTTAGAGCGGTTCAGCAACTTGCCCAAGGGAACAGAGCTGGTAATCAGAAGGATTTGAGTCCAGTTTTCAGAGCCTTGAATCTTAATCACCAACTTCACCTTCCCCCCAAATACAGAGCTTTTTTTGCCATATCTTCTTCCCCCTGTACTATTTTCTTAATACTTTTCATTAAATCAAACCACTTTTTCTACTTAGATAAATGCATTTTTAAATGGAAACTTTAGCCCACTGTCATAAATGGAAAACTAGTGTCTCCTGCCTTAAATTGAAAGGGTAGTAAAAATAACTACAGTGAAAACAGAGGAGTTACTAAATTCTATCTAAATGCTATCACCTGTCAAGGTCTTTGAGTTGGAAATTTACTCTCTCATTCCTTCATTCAAGACAATTTGAAAGAGTACCTTCTACCAGCCAGGCACTGTTCTCAGTCCTGGGTATATGGCCAGAAAACAAAACTGATAAAAATCCCTGTTATCTCTGAAGCTTATATTCTCATGGGGGAGTCACACAATAAGTGAATAAGTCGGCATGTCATATGTCAGGTCATGATAAGTGCTGGAAAATAAAGCAGAGCAGGGAGAGAGTGCCAGAGAAGGAGGCGGTGCCATTTGAAATTGGGTGGGGGACAGTTAGCCTCACTGAAAAGACAGCATTTGAGTGAAATCAGAGAGAGGCAGGGGATTAAGCCACATGGTTTTCTGGGGCAAGAACACTCCAGGACAGAAGGAACAACGAATGCTAAATTTCCAAGGTGGGACTCTGCTGTATGTGTTAACAAACAGCAAGGAGACCAGATGACTGGAGCAGAGTGCGTGGGCAGGGGTGGGTAGAAGGGGACGATGCAGAGCCCGGGGGGTGAGGGGGCAGCTGGTAGAGCATAAAGGGCCTCTGGGTCTTAGGCAAAGACTGGCTATTACACTCGTTAAACAGGGATGTTAACAAGAGTTTGGGAAGCACTAAGGACAAAGACCAAAATGAAAATTTCATCTCATATAAACAGAAAAAATGTCCTAAGATGGTTAACGAGTGAGCAGGGCACCAAACACCCTCAGACATAATTTACTGCCACCTAACATTATTTCATATACTACCAAGGGTTAGTTCCCCTATAATTTGTAAATACAGCACAAAGCTATTACTGCTTCTTACTGTTCCCCCTGAATTCACAAGCCGGTACTGGTTCCCTTGAGAATATGCTTCTTGCGCCAGGAATGAGAGAAACTGACATTTCCAGATATCAAATGGGTTCCCTCTTCATTTGGACAGCCTAAGACACTGAACTCAGAAGTGCTCCCATGATCAAAAAGTCCTGAAAGGATTCCCCACTCCCCAGAGCTGTGCCTCTAATAGGATTACGCCTGAATTAAAAGACAGAACCATTTATAACTTAGGGCACTCTCTGGCTTTGAAGTTTGTCTCAACAAATGATCCATTTTTATAGAAACCAGAGCTGGAGAATGACAAGGAAACCTGCAGCTATTCCCAAACGGACAGCTTTGTACAGGATAATCAGGCGAGAAGAAGCATTGGCACGAACATTCTATATCTGCCTTTGAGCAAATGATGGCACGTAGGAGAAAATGCTTTTCTCTCCTGAGGTGTCTGACGAGACTAAGGCCATTTTTTTCATAAGTAAAGAGTGTCCAAAGTCCTCCAGTTGTGCGCGCACGTGTGTGTGCACATTTGCACACGCATTTACATGAACGCGGTGCAAACTCCCGCATGGTGTTCAAGTCAGCTTGTCTCAGGTACCCACACGATGTCAGGTGGATTGAGGGTAGTAAAACACGGCTCGTACCCCTTAAATCACTCACAGAAAACGGGGGGGGCGAGGAAAGCCGCTTCATTTTTCTCACCTGCAAAATGGGAATCAAAAGATATCTACTCCATGACATAGTTGTGAGGATTTAATAACAGACCAAGTGATTGCATATAGAAAGCATCACATAAATGTTTTTTGTTCCTTCCTTCCTCATCTTTTTATGTTAGCACAACATCCACTCCCTCGGGAAAGCCTTCCCTGACCTCCCCCAGACATCTCAGCACCGCCCCCGGTGGCAAAACATCCTGTGCTTTCCCTCCATCTCACTTACCCGCCGCATTGGGTGCCTAAGGCTGCTGTACAGATTACACATATGCAGGGGCTCAGGACAGCACCGATTTACTCTTCCAGTTCTGAGGTTAGACGTCTGAACTGAGTCTTAGAGGGCGAAATCAAGGGGTCTGTGGGGCTGGGTCCTTCTGACGCCTCCAGGGAAGAATCCACGCTGGCCCCTTGCCGCCAGGGCTCCCACATTCCCTGGCTTGTGGCCGCCCCACTCCCGTCTCAGCACAAGACGTCCTTCTCGTATGTAAGCAAATCTCTCTCTGCCTCCCACTCAAAAGGACGCTTGTGACCACATCTGCGGCCCATCCAGGGAATCCACAATAACCTCCATATACCCACAGCCTGACTTAACCACGTCTGCAAAGTCCCTTTTGTCCTATTAGGTTCTGAGGATTAGGACACAGGCACTTTAGGGACCATTATTCAGCCTGCTATGTCCACGTTCTGTATTTGCTAGGAATGTTTAAGTGACAGAAGATCTGGCCAGTCCTGGTTGATTTTTCTCACATAAAAATGTGGATGTAGAAAGTGTTGGCTGGTGGTACACCACCACTGTGGGCACTCCTGTAACCCTCTTGACCTTTCTCTCCTGGTCTCAAGGTGGTGGCTGTGGCTATCGACAGCGTGTCTGCCTTGGAGGCAGGAAGTGGCAGCATCACAGCTTGTGTTTTACATTAGGAAACCACGGCTTTCCCAGAACAGCTCGTTGACCGTAACTTGGTCTAGCCATTTCTGAGGGGATCCACTAAGTCCAGCTCTCACTCCAGAGGAAGAGACTTAGATGCCACCCTAACCCTAAGGCGGTCCAGGGAGTGGAGAATTAGACTGAACCCCAACCCTGCTCTCTGTAGTATTTGTCTTGGCGACGGTTAGGAAGGCTTAACAGCCTCCCACTGTTTTAGCATTCACCACGTTCTAGTCCTCTGCAAAAGAGCTGACCTCTAGTGTCTCACTCAATCCTGACAAGAACCGTACAAGCCTGGTATTTACATTACAGCATATTAGATTATTGGTCAGAAGTGTCCTTCCTCCCCACAACCGCTTCTGTGAATGGATAGTAATTCCCCACTCCTTGACTTTGTTCTTGCCCATGTGACTTGCTTTGACCAATGAAATAGGAGCCAGAGCAAAACAAACTTGAAACATGCTCAAATGACTGGACTTGCGCCCTTGGTCCCCTGGGAAGCGCCGTGAGAAGGCACGCGAGAGCCAGCCGCTGTTCCAGGAGAAGGAGGGCCGTGTGTGGCAGAGCTGCCCCAGCTGACTCCCAGCCCGCCTCCCATCAGATGAGTCCAGCCAACATCAGCAGAGCCGCCTGCTCAGTGAAGCCTGGTTCATCTCACACACAGACACTCGAATGTAGTGATTGTTGAAAGCCACTGAATTCTGGGAGGGTTTCATACAGCAATAGTTAATGCAAACATCATCTCCATTTTACAGGAGGGGAAACAGAGGCTTAAAGCAGTACACAATTCGCCCAAGGCCACACAGCTGTTAAGCAGTAGGGACAAGATTACCACCCAAATCTGTCTAAACTTCAAACCCATTCTCTTAACCATTATGAAATTCTATTAGTTGTTGAATCAATGTTAAATTCTTCTCCCTGGAGCTGCAGTCTTTTTCTTTATATTAGAGAACAACAACCTAGGGACAGACTAATGAAATCTCGGAGAAAGTCATTGAGGGTCTCTGGAGCAAGGGAAAAACTGAAAATATAAAACAGTGACCCCTCAGAGCCCTACTGGTCTGATGGTCCTCACAGAAAAGATTTAAATTTTCATTTAAAACTAAAGGTTTAATTGGCTCAGGAAAAACTCATCTCCCTTTAATTTATCAGAAGTCCCAGTAATAAAATAAGACAAAAAATCTTCCAAAGTGTAAGATCCATCTATTCACAGAAGGCCTCCAAATTGTAAAGTGGTTTGCAGTGGATTTATTTTCCTGATTAGATGGACTTTAGCTACACCAGGGCTAGAGGGAAGTGGTGCCAGAACCACCAGGCAGTTTTGTGAAGAAATCCATCAGTCCAAAAAGAAAGCCTGACTGCTGTCCCACTCCAGGGCTTCTAGAGCATTCTGCAGACAGATGTCAGGACTGAGCTCGAGTCAGGAAGCAAAGTGGATGTCTGCACAAAGTGGTTGAGGTTGCAATCGTCAGTGAGGCCAGAGGAAGAGAAAGCTGGCGTGGGGGTGCTCCCACCGTGTGGTACTCGTGTGCCAGCACGCTCACATGCTCATTTAATTCTTATGAAAATTCTGTGAGATATGTAACTCCCATTTTTATAAATTAATTATCAGAGGCTTGGCAAGTCTTAAAGAAAACATAGGCAGAAATTCCTCAACTAATAAATGGAAAACTCTATATTTGAGCAATTTCCTACCTCTATATCTTGTGTGGCTTTTCATTAAAACATATTAATTCCTTAGAGAGAAAAATCATAATTTCTGAGTCAACAAGGAAACAGAAGTTTTGGGGTTGGTGACTAGTAGATTGCATAACTAGGATGCTTTTAGCTGCAAGTAAGAAATAAAAGTGGCTTAAATGATGAGATGTATTTATCCCTGTAACAGAGACTCCAGAGGTGGGGTGGCTCTGGGCTGGTTGACACAGAGACTGAACAATGTCACTGAAAACAAAGCTCTGTTTCATGTTTTATGCGCTGTCATCCTCAGCGTGTTAGTCTAGCCCAGCTCCCTTCACCATCCCAAGACGACTGCCCCACTTCCATGTGTATTCAGAAGCCCACTAGACTTCCCCTCCTGTCTCATTAGCCAGAATTATATCAAATGCACCTCACTGGCAAGAGAAATGGGATTATCCAGATCAATTTAAACTAATTAACATTCACTCCCTGAGGACTGAGGACAAGCCCTGTCCCTGAGCACGTTGCCACCTGGAGAATGAGCATCTGAAGGAAACCAGGGCTCTGCTAGCAAGAAAGAAGGGAGAAGCGGAGGCACTGGAGAAGAAAAAGTAGCTAACAATATCTGCCACAGCCCTGGGCTGGGCTTTCTAGACGCAGAGCCTGAGACAGGGATTCGGTGTGCATGATTTATTGAGAAAATGCTCTTCAGGAAAATACCTGAAAGAGCAGGAGGGAAATGGAAGAGCTGCACAAGGGTGTCGTCTCAGGTAAGTCCAGCCGTGGTCTGATTCACGGGCTGGGAAGGGGGTGCTCTGTTGCATAAATGACATCATAGAATAGTCCCCCCTCCACACACTGAGGCAAAACAATTATCATCGGAGGGCCACCCTGGTTGGTGGGGAAGAGACAAATTCCCAGGGCAAGGCAGCTCCCACCCTGAAGGCAATTCTCCTGAGGAGGGGACAGAGCAGCCAACACTTACATGAACTGGGTGGTTCATGGGTTCAGTAAATGTAATCTGGCAGATCTAGGAATCTGGATCTGTCTCCATAGCTCATTGAGTCCAGGTAATGAATATGAAGTCAAGGAATCAAGAGAAGAGGGGGAAGGAGAGAAGGAATGGAAGACTCTGTTTCTCAACACAGACTATTTTCTAGACCCTTTATCTGGGCTATTTTATGTTCACAACCACCACTAAGAGGCAGATATTATCATCTCCATTCACTTGAACAGACTATAAGCAGGAGGTTCAGAGAGGCCACTTCCCTTGCTCAGTGTCTCCCCGTGGGGAAGCAGGAAGCCAGAAGTCACAGTTCTTTCTGAACTGCAGAGACTTTCTTTGCAGAGATCACGTGTCTGAGCATCTCCACTGCCCCGGGCCCCAGGGAAGCTCTGTGGACTATGGGAAGGGACAGATTCGAAGACGGACAAGGCTTTACATCTACTCTTAAGTATATCACATTCTGACTGAGGAAAAAAAGTAGAAGGCACTCCTGGAAAAGCTCTAGTGATACCAGGCGGTATCGGGGTGGGGTGAGCGGGCTGGATGGCAGCTGATGGAGGACTTACATAGAAAGAGAGGCCTCCTTCTGGAGCAGGCGGGATTCCATCAGGACCTCAACAACAATCAAATAGGAGAGGGTGGGGGAGGATGTTCTTGGATGAGAGGGCATTACAAGCAGAGCCCTGGGAATGGCAAGCACCAGGAAAAATTTAGGGGGTGGGGAGGAGTTATCAGACAGGGAGATGGACAGCTTGGCAACATTCAGGATTTGCACAGGAGAGTATTGGCAAATAAGGCCACACTAGAGGGCCTTGAATGCTAAGACACTTGGACTAAAGAATAAAGCAAAGCCGTCATTCTGCAGACATGCCCCCTTTAGGGCCAGATACAACACAGAGGAGCCGGGCTCTGTGCCAGCTGTTTCCCTTTACATCACTGCAAGTCCTCATCTTTTTCACCTCCGACGACTCCCTCCCAACCACCTCCCTGCAATGCTTGGTTGACAACTGCTGCTGTAAGCCAGCGTGCGCCTCTGGAAGTTAGGACTGTGGAGTGATGAGAAGTATTTGGAGAAGGAATGACTTTTGCAGTCTTAAAAAAAAGCCCGTGTGCGATCTAGGGCCTAACCACAACCTCAAGGATGCAGTAAAAGCTGATCCAGATCTACAGCCTCACCCGGCGTAAGCAGGAACTTGGGACTCAGGGATTATATGGGGGGGGTGCGGGGGGCAAGCTCCATCGCTCCATAGCTTCTGCTACAAGGTCTCTAGAACTTGGTGATTTGTAACCCATTATTTTTCCACCAGCTTTCTCCTTATGGTATATGGTCTATAGATATTTTAAATCTTAATCTAAGAGTCTTTGCCTTTTAATAGGGAAATTTAGACCATGTATTATCTTAAATTGATAAATTGGGCTGTACCCATTCCACATTATTCCATTCATATTTTATTTCCTCTTGACCCTTCTCCCTCCCTTTCCTTGCCTTGCAGGTTTGATTAAGATTCTGCTTATCCCTCATTTGCAAATAGGGATAACAGTCCCCAGTATCTCAGAGAGCTGTTGGGAGTATTAAATGCAATTATGTACACGAAGCAGCAAGACATCCATTAAAGAAATAATTATTTAATGTAAACTGTTATTACTACTACTATTATTATTGCCATAGTGCAGAGAATGTATCTCTATTCCCAGGAGAGCTCCAGGCCAAGGCTGGAATCTTGATGAACAAGTAAACTCTTGATCCCAAAGTTATAACCAATTGAGTAGCAGCCCCTCTTCAAAGCTTCCCAGTGGGAACAGGGCCCTCTGCTCTCAAAGTTTTCTCTCTAGGCAACATTTCAGGGCACCTACTCTGGGTTAGGTATTGGGGGTACAGTAATGAACAGAGCCCAATCCCTGCTCTCTGGGGGTTCTTAAATCGGCTGATGGAGGAACCTTGAAACAGCAGCCTGTGAGGCCCCCTCCTCTGTGGAAGGACAAGGATTCCCTCCGCTCTGCTCCCCCAGGCCTAACGTACATCAATGTCATCCTATTAATGATTGACCAAGAATAGTATTAATTGCACAAATTCTATTGTTTTCTATCAACAAAGACTGTATGTTGTCAGAAATTCTCTAGTATGGGAGATATTTTGTAAATAAAACATTAAAGTGAAATCAATGCAAGACATACTCTGATTGGAACCAACCAATAAAAATGTTGTAAGACCAGAGAACCCTTTAAGTTGTATGTCCTTTACTAATGATGAAGGCAGTCTGTTGTTTATCTGCACTTAGGAAGTTTTAAAATAAATTCCCTAATTGTTTCATGTATCTATACTTTGTCTTAGCAGCAAGATTACAGGCTATTGAGGATAAGGACCACTTGCTCTGTTTCTCTAATCCTTCCCACCACCAGTTCTCCAGAGAGCTGGGGACACAGCAGGTGCTTCACAAATATTATAATTAGGCAAGAAAGATGCCGAGTCAGGAAAAAAAAAAACAGATTTCATGCAACTTGCCAAGTCTATTGATTAATAGCTTCTTGGAGTCCTGAGTTAAGAAAGATTCTGAAGATGAGTCTAGGCTCAACAGAAAGAATACTGTGTTTGATGAGTAATATCTTCCAAGGGTACAAGAGTGATAGTGCCTCTGCTATGTACTTACCATTCCTGGAAGGAATAAACAGTACCTTAAACAGAATCACTTAGGAGTGCCATTTTCCATCTTCTGCCTTGTGCCTCAGGACAGGGTATAAAACTGTCTGGTTGAGATTGCTTACTTCTTTGCCAAATGCTTGTTAAGTTTACTGTTCTTTGGTGCTTATGAAAATAAGCAAGTGGCAAGTGCAAAGCTAGACTTCCCATGTGCCTTGTAAATATTTGGCACTCAATAAATGCTTGATGAAGTGAATCAAGAGCAAGTAATACCTTTCGTTATGACATCAAACACAGAGGGAAAATACATATACCATGTTTTATTGCTGAGCTGGAATCAATAAGATAGCAACCAGTGTGTGTAGTGAAACAAACAAAAAAAAAACTTCCACGGGTTCAACTTTTCCACCTTCCATCTGGGGTGTGATAAACAACAGACTGCCTTCACCATTGGTAAAGGAGATACAACTTAGAGAGTTCTCTAGGCTTACAACGTTTTTATTAGCCAGGCCTCCAGTTCCAATCAGAATATATCTTGCACGGATTTCACTTTATTGCTGAAATATCTTCCAAAGCTAGAGAATTTGACAAAATACAGGCTTTGTTAATAAAAAAAAAAATTAAAAAAAGAATTTGTGCAATTAATACTGTTTTGGTCAATCATTAATAGGATGACACTGATGTTTGTTAAATGGTAGCATTTTTTTTTCTTTCAGAATTCTCCTCTGACCATGATTACAAATAGATCATTTTAAATGCATTGTATGTTTGTTGTTGTTTATATTCCCCAAAATAATTTCTAAAAAATACTTAATTTTGTTAACTTGTTAAAACAAGATTCCTGCTTCCTCCTCCAATGGCTTCATTGGTTAGATAAAAAGTTGGTTCATACTATCGATTTCCTTCAGGTTTTTCGCTTTACATCCAATTTGATTAAAAAGCATAACTTCTTGCATTGGAATTTGGCAACACTGCTTGCTAAATTTCCAATTGTGCTGCAGTATCTTTAAATGAGGTTTGCATGCAATGATGTTTAACAAGAAAAGGGCCTCGTTGAAGGAGGCATTGGATGATGATGGTTTCCTTCGATAACTGTAAAAGCCATTTCTCTGCAAAGGGGCCAATTGGAAGTCCTTAAACATTAAGAGACAGGGAAGTTTACCAGGAAAATGCATGACTGAATCTGGAATTATGCACAAAGAAAGGAAAAAATCAAAATTAAAGACAGAGTGGAAATTTCAGTCATGTCACAAATTCTCAGTCTTTTTTGGCCAAGAATCACTTCTGTGGGTACAAGAGACACTCATATATCATCTCTGCACCCACAGTCATTGCAAAAATAATATTTTTAATTGGGTTTGGCTGCCCACCCCTCCCCTCGACTCCTGCCTCAAATCTGTAGCCCTAGAGTCTACCTTCTTTGATGCTGCCGAAATGACATCTTGGATTTGATTTATAATATAATCCATAAGCTATTGTAAGCCATTTAGTTTTCAACTTTTACAACTTCATCTTCTAAACTCTTTGGAGATTTATTATTTTCTAAAATTAAAATTTTTATTTTCCTTACTGTAAAAGCAAGACATGTTCATTGCAGTAATTTCAGGCACCACCCAAAATACACAGAGGCATTTAAAAGCCACCTTAAACCTCTCAGAATAACCACTTTCAACATTTTGGTGTCAAGAGAGACTCATCCACATTCACATGCACATCCTCAGATATGTGCACATTTTCTGTAAAATGGGTTCCTGCATATGTGATTGCCTGCTTTTTCCACCTGATAATATATAGGGCATTTCTCCTGCCAACAAGCATGGATTTTAATAGTCATATTAAATACTGCAGAGGATTCTATTTTATTGATGTATTTTGTTAATCCTACGCTGATGCTGTAGGGCATTTCCAATATTTCACTACGACAAACTGCCCTGCTATGAGCACACAGCTTGCATCCTTACCAATCGTGACCTAGTTGATCTTTGCAAAACAGAATAAAGATCTTGCTCTTCTACTGCTTAAAACACTTTGTACGGTCCCCATTGCCTCAGGGTATTATGGCAGAGAGAACCAGAGAACCGGATGCAGATTCAGGGACTCACGGAGCGGGGTTGGGGGGGCGGGGGGGGATGGTATTTCCATCCTATCTGATGGCCCCAAGAGCAGGAGAGGGACCATAAGGACTTCTCAAGAGTTTACACAAGTTACTTTCTAGGGCTCCAGAAATAGCTGGTGACTTGGGCATGGAAAGCTGAGAACCTTCCCAGTACTGGTAGGGGCTGCTCAGAGAATGACCACCAGCTCCTATTCATGCAACTGATGTCTGGCCAACATCAGAGAGAAACTTGTCTTACAAAAAAGAACAATCGCATGCACATGATTTTGATGCACCATCAAGAAAAGGGCAGGCTTATTTTAAATTCTCCCTGGAAACAAAATAAATGAATAAATCTCATAGAATCACTTTAAGAAGCCAGCCCAGAGACCACCTGGAGCCCCTCTTGGACTCTCAGGACTGCCCTTCAGAAGTCCCCAGAACCAGGAAAGACCAAAGCTGGAGAGTGGCTACCCCCTGTCCCACCTGCCTCCTTCCGCTGGCCAGGAGCAGGTGAGCCTCTTCTTGTCCCCAGGCAGCACAGCTGCTCCCTTTACAAGCTTGGGTTGCAGGGGCTGTTGAGCCCAGCAGCCCATGACCACTCCTTATTAGAGGAAAACTTCAAAGTCACGTTGCTGGCTTTTCCCTTCGCGACTAATAGGCAACAGGGAGGTGGCTTGTGTTATGCCACCACTATCATAAATGGCTCATAATTGCTGTGATCTCCCTGAAATCAGTTGTTTCTACAATTAATGGCTGATTTCACAGGGCATTAACCATCCCCGGCAACAGTTCATTAACTGCTAGGGAGTGGGAATGTGCTGCTGTTGGAAGGTGCTTATGTTGCCTCCAGAAGACTTGCCGATGGTGAGCGGGAAGAGGCTGATGGGAGACAGCCTCTCTGGGCACCTGGAATCACCAAGAGCACTGCAGACCTTGGCAAGCAAGATACTCTGGCGCCTCAGGTCAACAAGCAAGGGAATGGAGCAGGGTCTGAGCTGGGAACCAGCACTGACGTGTTACAGGGAGGGTCTCCAGGTGGTCTTGACCCTGGCCGTTCTCCAAGCTGCTGTGATAAGGGAAGGCGGGAGGAAGGCAACCCAGAGAGGGCAACTGCAGGGGGTCAGAGATGGGCAAAGGGTGCAGTGTCCAATTCTACAGAGCCCAAGCTGTTGGCTGAAAGAACAGCTTGGATTCAGGCCTCTGAAGGATTCAGGCCTCTTCCTGCCCTCCCTGCTGCCCACACCTCCACGGCCTTGAAGCAGCACGAGAGCAGGCAGGAGGCCTGCTTTTGCTCATCACAGCATTCCCAGGCCTCGCCCAGTGCCTGCAGATGACGTGATTAATAAATATTTATTGAATGAATGAACAAACCGTAGATAGAGAGGGTCTCAAAGCCAGAGCCAGACATGGTGGGTTCAGAATAGAGACCTAGCCTTGCAGGGAAACAGAGGCAAAGCCCTCATGTAGGAACAAGGCCCCAAGGAGACCTGGAGTGGATCCGGCAAGTGCGTCTCCAGCCACAGGGTCTGAGCTCGCACCGGACTGGGTCGCTGACTGACACTATGAGTCCCTGCACCTACCTTTGAGGGACCACTTTCTAATGGCCCCCACCTTGGTCAAGGTTGACTCAGGAACAGGACAGGACACAGGAGCCCACAGGTGAAGGCTACACCTGTGCATCCCAGGAGAGTGGGACTGGGCAGAAATCTTTCTGCCCCCAGAGCAGAAGCCCTAACATGGCCAACAAGACGGCCGCCTTCGGGTTCCACCACCTCCCTGCCCGGCTGCACGCCCCTGCCCTTCTGCTGCTTTCTGCCACACTGACCTTCCCTCGGTCCTGCCCAGGTTCTCTCCCCAATTGGGGGCCTCTGCACACACCACTCTTCTCTCTGCCTCTCCTGTGTTTCCTGCTCTTTTGGGTTCAGTTGATCCCTACGCATCCCAGATGCATAGGCTCGATCACGGCTTCCTCCGAGAAGCTCTCCCTGGATCTCTCCACCAGGAGAAACCCCCTTTGGAGACCCTCCCAGAACCAGCTGCCCCTTCTAAGCTCAGGTACAAGTCAGCATCGTGTCATTGTTTGGTTGACGCCATCCCCACCAGAATGCCAGCTCCAGACCCCTGCCTGCCTTGTGCATGGCGCCAGTCTTCAATTGCCAGGGCTGCTGTCACAATGTACCACAGACCGGTTGGCTTAGATAACAAGGATTCACAGTCTCACAGTTTTGGAGGCTGGACGTTCAAAATCAAGGTGTCGGCACGGCGGTGCCTTCTCCAACGTCGGAAGTGTTGGGGTGGTGGCTGGCCAGTATCCGTAGCAATCTCGGCCTCCGTCCCATGGCCGTCCCACTCCCCATCTGTCGCAAACTTCCTCTGCTTACAAGGACCCCAGTCGCAGTGGCTTAAGGCCACCCTCCTTCAGTCTGGCCTCAACTTTGAAGACGCTATTTACAAATAAGTTCCCATCCACAGGCCTGGGGGTAAGGCTGGAACATGTCATGTGGAAGATGGGATTCAAACTACAATAGCCTCATTTTCCCGGCACTGACCACAGGGCCTGGAATGGAGTGGGATTCCGATACACACGTGCTAAATGAATGAAGTCACGTGATTGGGGTCCTTTATTTCCCAGTGATCAAGGAGATAAGAGTAAATGATCTGGAGGCATCTGCCAAGTCCTCCAGAAAGAGGTTGTTTTCCCAACACACACCTTTGACCATCACAGGGGGTGTGAAGCAGAGGAAATGCCAGTAAAAGGCAAAGTCAACACAGGCAGAAAGGGCTGTGTTTATCCCGTGTGCTTTCCTTTGCCCACTCTGGCTAAAACTGCATGTTTCCTGGGAGGCTGGATTTCTTTACAGATGAATTTACCACTTTCACGCATTTGACAAGGGTTGACTTGTTCCCATCGAAGTTGACTCCCCAGTGCTAGGTCTCATGGGTCTCTGACCTAAGAAACACAATGAAAAATATCTTAAGTCCTGAGTAAATTTAGATCAGAATCCACTGACCTAATTTCTATGATGGGTGAGCCTTGCGAATCATGTTAAGGATTAGAGTATTTTGGATTTTGTTTTATTTTTTGTTTGTGCCTTTTAGAAAGAGGAACTAGAAGATATATGCCCCAGGGGAGGCTCTGGCTGCTTGGTCATCTGAGGCTCCACTCAGGTCTGAAGGGGCCAGGATTAGGGGGGAAACCAGCAATTGAGCTCAGAAGGGCAGGAACAAAAGCTGAAAGAGATGATCTCACCTCACAGCACCAAAGAAACAAAGCTCCCGCCCTCCCCTCTCTGGGTTGCTTTAGTTTGGTCCCGGGCCTTTGTGCCAGGGCGTGACAGCTTACGCAGGTGGCAGAGGTCAGAGCTGCAGGACATTTCCCGTTCATTAGCTCACTCGGTCCTCACAACTCCAGGGAGGTGAGGTGGGTAGGAATGGCTCACACCCTTTTGCCAAAGGGGAAACAGAAACTCAGCTTGCAAGTGGCAGAGCCCCAACCAGGACTCAAAACCCATTCCTTTGGCTCCCCAATCGGTTTTGTCCTACGCAAACTTACCTCCCAGATTCAAAATGAAATGATAGTAAGAGCTGCTATTACTGAGGATTCACTATGCGACACCAGGGCCACGTGAAATGCATTCTCTCATTTAATTCTCTCAACGAGGCCATAAAGGGATGTCTCCATTTCACGAGGCTGCAGTAACAGATCACCACAGATATGGTGGCTTCAAACAACAGAAATTGGTGCCCTCATGGTTCCAGAGGCAGGAGAATGGAACCAAGAGGAGATTCAGGTCCCTGGTGGCCACATCAGTCCAGTTCTCACGGCCAGCATCTTCTACTCTCTCTCTGTCCTGTCTTCAAAGTGTGTCTGTGACATCTCCTTCTGCCTCTCTCCTAAAGGACACTTGGGATTCCACTGGGCCCACTCATTTAACCCAGGATCATCTCCCACCTCAAGATCCTTAACTCAACCACATCTGCACAGATCCATTTTCCAAATAAGGTCACATGCTCAGAGTCCAGGGGTGAGCATGTGGATATATTTGGGGGCCAAGTATCAGCCTGTCACCAAGTGCGTTATGTCATTACTCCCACTTGTTGCAGAAAGAGGAAACTGAGGCACAGAGAGATGAAAGCACATGCTCATGGTCACACAGCCTTTCACACAAGTGAAACTAGGATTTAAACCCACTCACTCTGTCACCAGAGCTGCTAAGCTATACTGTCTTCCTGATGGACCATAACTTGGGCTTTCTTCTAAAAAGAAATAAAAGCAAGCTGCAAAGCAGGTCTGATCAGTTTGCCCCAGGCATTAGGTTTGCAGTGCACAGTGCTGCTGCCCGGCAAACCTAGGTATCCAGTACCTGGGCCTCAGTTCCAGGACACAGACCCCTATCAACCTGCATTTCCGCAGAGCCGCTCAGTTCCTACGCTGCAAACAAGGGATTCGCCTCTGAGGAGTGACCATCTTGAGGATCACAGCCTGCTTTCCACAAAATCATTCTTAAAGCTGTGGACGCCTCATCCGCCCCGATCCTCCCACACCAGAGGGACGTTCAGGGGACAACTTCCACTCCAGTAGGACAGACCCAGGAAAAGCTAGGGATTTGTGATTACTGAATATAGAGCTGGGTTTTGGTTTTTTTTTTACCCTTGGAGCTACTTTTTTATGGAAATATATTGCAGAGTAGATCAAAGTCTCATCACTTTATAATAAAACCATTCCCACTTTAGGTCCAAAGTGATAAAGAGAATGGAGGGTGGTCCAGCTTTGCAACACCTTCCAGAAGTTTGTGCCACACTAGCAACCATATATGGGTGGGCAGAGTTGTGAGGAGACAGAGAAAGATTGGCAGGGGGAGAGGGAGAGGGGGGAGAGAGAGAGAGGGAGAGAGAAAGAGAGGGGGAGAAGGAAAAAGAGAGGGAGAGAGAGGGGCAGAGAAAGAAAGAAACAGAGAGGCAGAGAAAGAGAAAGAGACAGTGGGAGACAGAGGCAAGGAGAAAAAGAGAGACACAGACAGACAGACAGAGAGAAAGGTTCACTCGGGACTGATCAACACCTCCCAGACCTTTGAGACCATCTCAGAAAGGAGATCATTCCCAGGGCCCCCACGCCTCTCCTCCATGGCAGAAGCAGGTACAACTGGCCCAAAAGTGAAAGGTCTTGTGAAAAATGGAGCAAACAAGCATATTGACTCAATCCTGGGTCTCACAGACCCCGCGGGACCGACGGTGGCTGGTGACAACTTATCTTCTGTGGTTTCCAAACACGGCCGAGCCGTGCCCAGCCCTGAGCCCACACAACCCTGCGTGAGTGGCCCTCAACAGCGGCCAGGAACAATGGGTGCGAACAAGAAATAAGGCAATTAATAGAGACTCACTCAAAAATAAGTCATGAGCAAATGTGATTGAGAAGAGAAGGAAGGATCTCAGGGCACTTCCCTCTGTGTAGGCAGAGGAGAATGTACTGGCATTTGGTATGAGCATTAGACCGCCTGGGAATCAAAACAGGCATCTTCCAAAGTCTTAAGGAGCCTCTTTCAGGCCATACTGAGTTACTACAGGTGACTTTTTTTTGGCTTCAAAGGATAAAAAACAGATCACAGCAACAAACTCCCTGACTCTGCCGTTTGATCATGTTCTGCTCACCGAGTCCCCAGCGGACCAGGCTGAGCGCTCCAGCACATGTGGGACCCGCACGGCCATCGTTGAGCTAGTAGGCGGACCCCCGCGTGTCTCGCGGCCACGGGGGTCTGTGTGTCTTACGGTGGGTGCGACAACAGAAGCATCTCGGAGCTTCCGGGACCAAGTCACACACTTCCCTCAATATTCGAATCGCGCCCCTGGAAGCCACGGCTCCTGAGCAGGGGGGCAGCTCTTTCAGCCCCAACCTTCGGGCCACGCACCGCCTCAGGATTTGGATTAGAATTTGAGATCAGGGCTGAGTCCCCAGCGGCCTCTTACCTACCCCGCCAACCGTCCCCCATCTTCTGAGGAACCTTGCAGGCTAGAACAAAGCAGCAAAAGCGGTCCTGCGCTGTGTTTCCTCACTTATGCATGGACTTCATCTCAGCCTCGAGCCTCAGTTCTTGTGACAGAGACATAGATGAGAATGTTTTTTTTTAAACTATAATGTGCTTAGACTGAGTAAAGAGTTAGAGATGTTTAACCAATAGAAAAGATCAGCAAAAAGTAAATTTAAAAAATGATTTTCAGAACAAACATCACATGTCATAAAAGCATTTTTCATGTTATTCAACTGTGGTTTTTTGATGAATAAAAGGGTCTTTTAAAATTAAGGCTTGGGGTCTTGTATTCATTAGGATGACAGTTTTTTTCATGAACATGAGCCACCCCCGTCATCTAGAAACTGACCTTCTGGGTCAGGGCTGACATTCCTTCTGTAAAATCTCCCCCCTGCCAGTATTATCCAATAACAAGACAGCCGCGATTCACTGACTTGCAGTTGCATCCATTTTGCTAACCCAGAGACAGCACCTACGCGGCCCTAACTCCTGGGCCCGGCCCTTGCGGAAGGCAGACTTCTGCTTCTCTAGACAGTCGGAGAGGCCACGTCAGCTCCAAAGCAGAGCAGGATGCTTCCTTCTCTCCAGCCCAGCAAGGAGCTCTGCCTCCCATGCTAGGGATGGAGCAGAGCTTAATGTCTCTATAAGGCAGTGAATGCTACGCTGCGCATTTGAGAGAACTATAAAAAGGGGGTTGCTCTAGGTGGACAGATTAGGAACAGCTGTCCCTTTCTCTAAGTGAGCCAGCCCCTGACCAGCGTGCCCAGCTTGCATAAGATCCAAAGTGCCTCCCTGGCCCACAAGGCTCCTGCCTGCTGGGCACCTATCTACCTGGGGGAACTACCCCTGGGTTTTCTGTCCATTCTCCAGGCACGCGGCCACTTGCACTCCTTTGCTGTTGCCTTTCCTCTGCAAGGAATGCCCTCTTCCCCACTCCCACCCACTTTTTTAACCTAGAAAACTCCTATTTATCCTGCAAAACCCAATGAACAGAGCCTTATTTCTCCCTTAAGTTTTACACACACACACACACACACACACACACACACCCTTCTATTATAAGCCCTCGGAAGGCAGAAACCTGTCTGTTTCCTCATCCTTGACTCCCCAGAGCCTAGCCCAAGGCCTAACTAGCACCTAGTAGACTCTTAATACACATTAGTTGAATGAATGAATCCATCCTTTTAGGACCCCAGGGCAATTTGTATATATCTTGATGACTCTCCCATTGCCCCATGTTGGCGCATATATCATGTTGTGCTATAAGTTTGAATTCTTGGAGGAAAGGGTGCATGTTTTTCAGGTTCTGTATTCCCAAAAATTGGCAAGGTTTGGCAGCACAGAAGGGCTCAAAATGTGCTTGTTGAACTAAAGGTATCCAAAGCATGGGTGCAAAACAGCAAGCTGCTTCAAGGTCCTTATTTCCAGCAAACCATTCCACATCTGTCACTCAGCATGTGATAGTCAGAATCATAAAACGAAAGGTTTCTGCTATTCACAGGGCTATTCGCAGGCTCACAGCCTGCTCCCCCTGAGCCACAGGCCAGTGACCTTATTCTGAAGGATGGATGGGGCAGACCTTAGGACACAGAAGGCACTGCAGACAGGATTAGGGTTCCTTACTTCCCATCTTTAAACTTCGTTGACTGTAGCTTTAAATATTTATAACCCATGCAGGAAGTTTGGCTGGAATAGAGAAGAAGGGGGCAGAGGAGGGTGTGTTTCCCCTTGGCTGGGTGATGTCAGCAGAGTGTGTCTTCAGCACTGCTAGTCTTCCTAAGACTGGGTGCTCCCAAATGTCAGCCCGTCCATGGTGGGTGCGGGCGTCTGTATGGGGGATGTTCAACGATAGTTTTCTTCTCATCTATATTATTTTTCCTATTCTAAGGGATGTACTATTGACCCAGTCATGCGACACAACCGCAATGCCAAAAACTGGCACTCACCCTGTCCCGGCCATTATATACAAAGGCACAAAAGGTTTGCTTGGGGCCAGAAATTCCAAGCAAATGCTGAGTGGGCTGGGGAAGTCAGAAGTAGGATGCCACAGAGAGGTGGTGGGTTTTCTTTTTCTTTTTTATTTTTTTAGGAGAGTGAAGGAATCTTCCAGATATGGCCTGCCCGATAGGTCTCAGCATAAATACTGCAAGGAAGAGAAGTCCCAACAATCACCACCCTCTATGCAGAAACTGTGGCGAATGGCTTCCAAATCAACGAGTTTTCAAATATGCCTCAGCCGCTCGTGATAGTGCCTCCCACACTATGTCCTGCCGGTGGACTTTGCTTAGGGTCATTTTCGTGGTTTGTACTCGATTAGTAAGCAATGTGAGGAAAACGAATAAGGACTCTACCCAGAGTCTCTGCCACGGAAATCAGATGCACTAAAGGGGAAATTAATGGAAACGCGGAAAGGGAAGGGCTCACTGCTGATTTCACAGCAGAGACGAGGAGGGGCGCACGGCTGAGCAGGGGGTCTGCAGGGAGCCCGGCTGGGCAATTGCCCCTTGTCTTTATCGAGCACGAGGCAATATCTACATATGACGTGGAGCATCCCTGGTGGCCACACAGGGCAGAGGGAAGGGGGGCGTGTGCATTGGGAGGAGTTAAGAACAGAAAAAGGGATTTTGCTGCCCACATTGAGCTGTGAATTGCTATTCCAAGGGGCTGGGAGGAGACTTGCCATTCTGGCTTTGTGTCCGTCAGGCATAGCAAGTTTAGTGAGAACTGGCTGAGTCACTGGGTGGTAAAAACAGAACAGGAGCAAAGCAAGGACAATAGACAATACCCTCCCCCACCCCGCCCTCGTCATCTTGACTTCTGGCTCAGCTCTTGAGGTCCCACGAAGTAAAACTGTGACTTAGAATACAAACTAACAAGGGTCTCGTGAGATAAGAAATCCCTGAAGAAACAAGATCTCCCCAAATCATAGAGGCCTGTGCCAAAAACACAAATGAAGGGAGCCAAAATGTTTTTAAGCTCACAGATGATACCTGATCCGTCTACTTATTGACTCTAAGTGTTAAAATGGTGCTTCTTAATCCTAAAAAAATGTGAGAAACTCAAGCCACCTACCAGGAATTATACATGACTATCTCATCAACAGTGTTAAGTTAAACCTCTGACGCAAAGATAAGCAAAGTCTAAAACCATCCTCTGATAAGATATAATTGTGATATCGATGGTCTTTTTCCTTATTTTTCAGCATCTCTTTCCATTCCAGGACCAGTTAAAATGGCCCACTAGTAATTAAAAAGTCTCGTGAGGTTGACTCGCACTTCTCCTGCCTCTTTTCACGCAGTTCTACATGCACACTTTCCATGTTTAAAGACATACATATGTGTGGGAAAAGGTGCATTATGACCCACATACTAACGGTTATTGTATCCATCCAGCCCAAATCAGCTGCCGCAAAACAGCACACTTAGCAACTTTCAGTGAAAGGAACAAGGTTATCAATCTGGAGTTCATTATAAAGGCAGCCTAATGAAGAATCCATTTTAAAAGAATCTCAAATACATGGGCACCATGTCACCAGCTAGAGGTCACACACTTTATCCCTTATAGCTATCTCCTGCACTTAAAAATGTAAATAAGAAGTTGCTCAATTTTTAAATTCCACTTAAAAACTGCTCTGGTATTGTCTGCAGCCGCCATTAATGAATGATAATTGACTTCACCATTCTGTACCCACCCCTGTTGGATTCGGGGTGCACAGTCAGTTATCTAGGAATAACGGCAGCTCCGTGCCATGTCACTGCTTAGTTTCACAGGCATGGGGTAAGTTTCCTGATAAAGAGAGAAGTGCAGACAAAAATGGCCGGTCTCCCCCCTTTGGGCGACGTTGACAAATTTCCATCTTGCCGTCAGAGATGGTGAGAGGCGTCAGGGAAAGGAGCCTGCTGCTGCGTTTTTCCCCAGGAGGCAGAACCCACAGCAGCACAGGTGGGCGCAATCTGCTCGAACAGCCTTCCCCCAAACCCAGAGAGGCGTCCTCAGTAACGGCACCGCATCCGTTACCCCGTGCTTGTAGGTCTGCCTCCCCGACCTCCCGACAGCAAGGGAAATCAGACGCCGGCACTGTGGGGGCGGATCGCGGGCAATTCTGTTTTATGTAGAATTCCAATCCCACCCCCAAGGAGCTGCTTTTTCATTTCACTGGTGCCCTTTTCTCGTCACCCCGACCTGCCTCGGCGTTCCCCAGCTGCTCTGCTGCCATCTTCAGCACGGAGGGCAGAGCCCGCCCCTTCCAGCTCTGTTCAGGAGGAGGATTGCTCCTGAAGGCGTTTAGACAACGGGATGGTGGTTTCTTCACTGAAACATGGCTCTGCAGACTCGAGAGGGAAATGATTCCACTACACCACACTCCCCACCCCCCAATGCATTATCATAAGCCATTTCAGGAGCTCAAAAGGCCAAACTTGAGAGAAAAATTTAGCTAAGAATGGCAAATCTTTGTGTTTTCTGTTCACAGGGACAAATGCTTGATGATGATGATGCTTGTGAAGCCCATCTGCCCTAATCTTAATCCTCACTCCACCATTTACTCAGACTGTTACCTCAGCAAGGGGCTTCACTTCTCTGAACTTCAGTCTCTTCATCTGTAAAACACAAATGGTCCTGGCCCCTTCCACTTCAGCTTCAAAGTATTGTGGGGAGACAAGCTGATGGAGACCAGACTCAACCATTCAGCACAGTGCTGGGCATCGAGTAAACTCTCAATTAAAGCTTAAAAGAACAGAATATAATCAAGATTCCCGATGAGCCTGGAAATAAGATTGCCCTGAGAACAAACAGAAGAATCAGCAGCTTCCAAGGAAAATCTCTGCTGACCACAAGGGCACCAAATGCCTGGAAACAGTAAGGACATTGCATCTCCCCCACGCTTCATCCCTACTCCCCAAATGTGGCATCCACTTTAGAGCACTCTAGGGTCTGAGACAAATGCCCAAGTCCAAATCTGCTGAGAAAGTTGATGACTTCGCTCTCTTACATCCAAACATGAGCTCATCTCCCTTCCTCTCCCCACACCCGTGAACCCCATTATCCACCAGTGATTCTGTTTCCATGTCAGGATCAACATCTGGTGCCCCTAATTCTATCAACACCCACACATATGGAAGGAACAACAAGACCCAGCAACGTCGACCATTATTTTTTAAAAACAAACCAGGTCCTAAATACCAATTGATTGCTAAAAGGGCACTTACTGAGGTTTATTAAGTACATAGAACATAAATCTGTTTGGCATGTAATTAATTCAAAATTACAGGAACACTAAATGTGTAATTAAATCTACACGGAATGTTTAGGCCTTTAGCTGGCATTTACAAAAGAAGCCACGAGAAATTTATTAGCTAGCAATTTATTGCTCAAAATACTGGCAAATCACGAGCATGTTGATTGAAATCTAGCTTGCTGTCACTCTGCCGTTATAGACCAGTTAAAGGTTCAAAGCCTCCCAAAGGAGTGGCCAAGCAAGTGTGTACTGCGAAGAATACTTAGACAGTTATAGCTAACTTTGGCCTTTCTATTCAACCTCAACAAGTGTTTTCAGTCCCCTAGATGATATGCACCCAAATGTTGTTAATGTAGATACTTTAAAATGTAGTTAAATACTTAAATGACCCATTAAAATATGAGAAAGGAAAAGGCACAAGAGAACTGGTTGATAAGACACAATGATACATTTGGAATCATCACTGATTGATGACATTCAGTGCTTTTAGCCACAACAAAATATTTTTTTCTGGTCCACTTTCCATCAAAAGCATACTCTGAGAAATGTGCAGAATGCAGGCTCTCCAGAGGCACCCCAGAAGCACGGTTCTTCGCTCACATCTAGGCTTGGCAGCAGGCTGGGCCTAGGAAGGACCATCCAGGGCTGGGCTGACCCTCGGTCACCTGCAGGCTTTACATACCCTATTACTTGGCATGAGTGCAGGTGTGCTGGAGCCACTGACACCCAGAGATGCCACCTCCATGTGCACCTGGAAGGCCTTGAGAGTGGAGCAGCCAGGTGGAGCCAGTTAAACCGGAGTGGGCTCTGTTCCGGTGGACCCCGTCTCCAATTCTGCACTGGAAGATCTGGTCAGAGGTGGTACTGCCTTCAGCTGCTGGATTTTCAGAGGCCAGAGGGCCTAAGCACTAAGATTTTGAGAAGAACCCTCCTTACCTTCAGATTAGGTAGGACTGGAATTGCTACTCATTCCTTCTGTGTTAGTTACAAGTGCATTTGGCTGCAAGTAAAAGAAAACCCGACCGCTCAAATCTTTAAAAACGGGGGAGAGGGGATCCTTTTTCTTCCCATAAGAAACCTGGAGAAGTGCAGTCCACAATATCGTGCCCCATCTTCATCATTTGCTTGTCATCTTCACTGTTTGGCTTATCACCTCGGGCCATGAAAATGCTGCTGAACCTCCAGCCATAAAACCTGTACTCCAGTAGGCATGAAGAAGAAGGGGAACTCCTTAGCATCTGGCAAGAAAGGTCACTATGACAACACCAAGATTGAGAAAGCATAAGAACGCTCAGGAACTCCACAGCAGAGTTACGCCTCGCTTTCCTGACAGCCACTGTGTCATGTTGCCACCTCTGGCTGGAAAGAGTCATTCAAGAAGAGTGATAAAAATGGAGGTTGAGCCATCAATTAACACCATCTGCCACACTCTCTCAGTCCCAGTGACCAATCTGTGTTTGGCACAGAGCGGAAACTATATTACTAAATAAGTGAATAATCCAATAAAGGCTCTGAGACCCTCCAGAAACCACTTTCTCAGTTTATTTATTCAACCAGACGCTGTGCCAGACCCACCCAATACAAAAGTGAACAGGTCAAATGCTTGCTGCTTTAGACCAGGAAAAAAATATGTTTTTTTTTTTTTCAATGACAAGGACAGGACCCCAGGCTTGAAAGAGCTAACCCCCTAGACGAGCACAGATCAATACAAGTTTCTGTGATGATGGGACGTTCTCTACCAGCACTACTCAATGTGGTATCCACCAGCCACGTGAGAGTAATCGAAATGTGGCTACTGTGACCAAGGAACTGAGTTTTTTATTTTAATTAATTTTAATTAGTTTAAATTCATATTTAAATAGTCATGTGTAGCTACCAGCTACTATACTGCACACTGCAGGTCAGACATACACACAAAATAGTCGAGGATACCATTTATTTTAACAGAGGGCTGTCCAAGTGTTGTGGCAGCCTAGAGGTAGAAGGCAATTGCCGGGGAGAGCAAAGCAGGTCTTCACAGAGGACAGGTTATCAGGGTTTTGTAAGATGGCTAGGAGTTTGGCACTTAATAAAAGTAGACTGAGGGAAAGCATTCCAAACAGTGGGAAAACTGTGTGCAAAGACAAACGGGAAGAAATGAGGAAGAATTTATTTTTATTTTTATTTTTATTATTTTTAGTCGGCACTGGGGATTGAACCCGGGACCTCGTACATGGGAAGCAGGCACTCAACCACTGAGATACCTCCATTCCCCGAGGAAGAATTTTTTGAGGCCTCATAAGAGCCTGAGTGAGACAGAAGCCAGGGCACATGGCAAGAGGTAGAATTGGAAAGGGGACGGCATCTGGACTTCTGCATATAAATAGTGGTGGAGATGCAGAAGGCACTGGAGGGAATGCTGCGCCTCAGAAGACCAGGAGGAAATGTACATGTGCCAAGAGGCCAAGCTGCCCTCTTCCAGGATGGACTCCCAGGAAAGCCCCGTAGGCTCTGGACAGCCGGTGATTCTGAAGCCTCCCATCACCACCCAACCCGAGGCCTTCTGAAAATATCCACACGTGTGCCCGGAAGGCCGTTTCGTTTCAAAAGCAACATTTCAAATAACATTAAGTTAGCCTCCCTAATGGTGCTCCCTCCAAACAATTAGCTTTTCTGCAGGATGATGAGCCCACAAGCATTTTAAGGGTTGAACATAGTATTTTTAACTTCCATGTACCAAGCTGAGAAAAGGGCTTTATGCAAATACAGCAAAAAAATATATACCCCCCAAAGTCATCATAATTAGGCTTATTTCAAAATCAGATCTAATATTAATTCCCAGGCAATAACACTCGTAGGATTGAAAAGACTTGATTACTCCATAGGAATTCTAATGAATAGCACCCACCACTCCCCCTTCTCTAAGCATTTTAAAGATATTTTTTCTTTTCTTCTTTCTTCCTTTTTTTCTTTTCTTTCTTCTGTTAAGTAACATTCTATGTAACACCAGACTGCAAACTTTCTGGCTTTGGAGTCGGAAGGCTTCCCCCTTGGAGGAAACAAGTGCCAGAGTGCACTGTGGGAGAAGTGAAGAGAGGCAACGCCCCCGAAGCAGCGGGTCAGACGGAGGCGGGAGGGCGGGGGCTGCAGGGCGGGGGCTAGATCCAGGGCACCCACACGGGTCAAACGCCTCAGTGGGGGAAAAAAGGAATGAAAAGCAAGTGGGGGTGGGGAGGCAGGAAGCCTAAAATAACCGTTTGAGCTCAGTGTTTTGTCTTTATCTTCCTAATATTTAGGCCAAAAAATGCTCTCAGAGGCGCGTGAAGGCAGACGCGTCCGGCATGTGTCCGCACTACCATCTTGGTGTCCGCAGACTGGCAGGTTTTTCTCCTCTGCCTCAGTCGTGAGTTGTTCATTTCTTCTAAGGGAACCTTAGATAGAGATGCTCTTGTTTCTCAAATTTATGCGCCTCTTGAACCCATTTTGTTTTCTTCCTCCCTAAACTGCTTCAGTTCCAGGAACAAGACAGACGGCATGAATTTCATTCACCTGAATATCAGCCAGCAGTCCCACATGACAAAATAATATCGGGAGATTAGCCATGAGGCAGTTCTTCCAGCTACAGTATTTAACAACTTATAGAATCTTCTAGAAGGGATTTGGAAGCACTCCTTCAGGCTGAAGGGCTGTAAATACACCCAGCCCCAGCCCTTCTGCCGGTGCTCCTAAAGAGTTTTCTCTGTGCCACATGCTGAGGAGGGATTGCATTTTCTGATATTCTCTTTTTTCTATTTAAAAATTAATATACAATTGGGGGGGGTGAAAACATAATAGGCTATATAAAAAACTAAGTCTTCCTCTAACTTCTGAACCCAGGCCCTCTCTTCAGTTCCAAACACTTAACTACATTTTGTTCTATGCCTGTATATATATATAACAGACCAAGCTCATTGTACTGCCTTCGGGATTTTTCACTCAACAAAAGATCTTTGAGATCTTTCCATGCCACTGTATACAAATCTACTTTATTCTTTTTAATAACTTCATAATATCCCACTGTTTAAATATATAATAATTTACTTGCCATTCTCTCATTAATAAACATCCTGGTTGTTTCTAGTCTTTGCTTTCTAAAATCCATGCTGAATCAACAGTCTCATACGCAGAACTAAAGATAAATCCTAGTGATGGACTTGCTGGCTTAAGGGCATGTGCATTTTAAAACTGGAGTTAAGATTTCAAAGCAGCCCAGTCATTGCAGTGCCTTCATGCAAAACCAGTAGAAACTTTCCTTCTCAGTCCCCCTTGCAACGTCGCTTCTTTCTCCCATTTCCATGGGCTGCCTTGAGCCCTCCCTGCTGTCTTCAGCTCATGTGTGTCCTGTCTTCTCCACTAGATCGAAAGCTCCGTGCAGGACCAAACTCGCTCTTCTGAGTCCCAGCAGACAAACCTTTCTCCTAGACGGACAGAGAAAAGGGATTCCTTCAACGTGTGTTAGAAGATCCACGGGGGCTTGCATGGGTAACGCATGAACGGCAGGCACTTTATAGGGGTCTCATATTTTCCAGCGGGTTCTACTCTCAACTCTCTTCATGGGAACATACGAGGTCTCTCCCTTCATAATGCAGGGATATATCTTCCTTTAGGTCACACCCGTGTTTTTCAGGATGGCCCTGCTGATGCTGAAGAAGCAAAGAGCGGACCTGACCCCTCACAGTCTAGGAACTATATGGTGGCATTTGTGTGTACGCGCTCACCTAAATGTGCGTGCGTGTGTGTACACGCACTTGTGTTCATACCTGAATGCATAGCAGCCTGTCCCGTAAACAAAAGCAGACTGCCCCTGACGTTCCCAGAACCCCGAGATTCCCCGGCGCAGGCTGTCAGCGGGCTGCCCGCCTGCTCTTTTGTTCGGGGCTGACTGGAGCTGTCACGGACAGAGTGCATCTCCCAGCGGCAGCTCCCTATCAGCCCGCAAGCAGCAGGCTCGTGGTGCAGACGCCCTGCCGAGGGCGCCCCTGTTACAAGGGGCCGGGCTCCTACCCCTCCAGCAAAGGGAAGAGTCTGCAGGAGGTAAGGAATGCTCCTGATGAAAATCAGGACAACAATAGCGCCTGTGGATGGCTAATTAAATGCCAGGCACACTCCTAAGCGCGTTGCACACTGACACATCCGGTCGCCCCTGAGCTTGTCTGGACTATCTGTAGCCACATTTTACAGATGTGGAAGCCAAGGCACAGCAGTTAAGGAACTTGTCTGAAGTCACACAGCTAGTAGGCGGCAGAGGGGGAACAGGAATCCTGGCCACGAGCTCCACAGCGCCCGGCTCGCCCCCACTGGGCTGGGAAGCTTTTCTATCCCTCTGGCACCATGCCGAGCAGTGGACACACATCTCCTGAGGTGGTTTTCCCAGGTGGACTATGAATAATGCTTTTGTTTGCCAGTGAAGAAACTGGAAGCTCCAAGGGTCTGTGGAAGATCCCACTGCTAGTAACCGGAAAGGTTGGGATTTGAACCCAGACCCTTGTGCTGCAAAGCCGGTGCTCTGGCAACACTCTGTGCTGTCCCTGACCTGGCTGGCCCTGCTGGGAACGCCTGCTCAGCGTATTTCCCATTGAAACCCCACTGGGGCCCGGCACATGCTCTTGGCCCCTTGGCAAACATTAGTCAAGCTTCCTGGCATCACAGCTCCTTTTGGTTTTAAAATGTTGTGTCTAATGCTATGGAGATATAGACAGACAGGAGGCCACAAGTGCAATCAACTTGAAAATGGAACAAAAGTCACCCACCGGCCCCCAGTTGCCAGAGACATAGCCAAAGGGCTCACTTACTACTTATGGGAAACTGCTTATTGCCAGATTTTGTTCTACGTGCTTGGCCCTTTTTAAATCATTTAATCCTCACAACAACCTTCTAAAGTAAAACAACACTGTCCTCATTTTACAAGAGAAACAAGGCACAGAGGCTCCAGGTAAGTTGCCCAGAGTCACACAGCTAGCAAGTGCAGGGCCAGGATTCAAAGCATTGCCAGATTTAGAGGAAATAGAAGAAAAATACAGGATCCCCAGTTAAATTTGGATTTGTTGTTTTAGTCTAAGTATGCCCTATGCTGTATTCCCACTCCGGAGCCTGCCTGTTTTTCACTGCTACGTGTGCCTGCTCCGAGGTATGATCACAGCGTCAGATGGACTTGCCTCCAGTGTGGATTCAGAGCAGCCAAGCTGCCCCGTCCCCTCTACCCCACGAAGACATCTCCCCCAGCACCACCCCTCTTTCCCACTGCAGGTGCAAAGTGTAAGCATACACCACTGGCCCCAAATAGAGCTCCATCCCTAACACCCTTTCTAGCATGGGATGCTAAAGAGAAAGGGCTTGGGCGTGGGGGTAGAGGGTCTTCCTTCACCTCCAGATCATGGGGCACGTCTATGAGGCCAATGGCTGCTTCCTCTGTCCCAGAACTCATGTCTGGAATAAAGCTGTAGCCCTTTTGTTTTGACATCTGCCCACCACAGAGGCCACAAAGGGGAATAAAGGGACGTTCCCCTTGAGCCTGGAAACGGGTGAAGAGGGCTGAAGCCGCCTCCTCCCCACCCCACTGCTGGCAGCACACAAGGCTTCGGTCTGGCCCTGAGCTTGAAGGTCCCCAGAAAGAACGTAGAAAGGTTCTGCGTGCACGTGTGTCTGGGGAGAGGGCAGGCAGGCTGAGGTTTCTTTGGGGCAGGGTGGAGAGGGAGGCGTGGATACACCCTCGGTCTAAAGGCAAAGTTAAAAGTCAGAGGCAGCTTGGAGACAAAACAGACTCTCCAGACGTTGCCGTGGCTGGCCATACCATGTGTGTGGGATCCAGATGTGAGTTTAGAGATTGCCACTGGGGGGTGTTTCTTGGGGCTAAGCACCATGAAGGCGCGCATCCCCCCTGCAGTTTCATGGCCATGGTTAGCGGTGAGCGATGCCGCCTGCACACGCCCGTCCCCGGGCCCCGTTGCACAGCACGTGCCCGTGGGCTCGCAGCCCGCCTGCCTCCCCCCTCCCCAGAGCGGGGCTCAGGTGAGGCGCAGGCCCTGCCTTTGCCCCCAAAGCTTTCTGTTTCCACAAAAGGGATTCTCAGCAAAACAGCATCCGGGGCTGCAGGTAATAATGTGGCGCTTTCTCTTTAAATAGCTTCCTTGTAACCACAAACATGTATGTTTTTCATAAAGCTCTGAAAATTGTACTAGGCCCTGGGGAGGGTACCAAGTGGAAAGGCGGGTGCTGGGAGAGTGGAACTCCGCTACTCCAGAGGTGCGATGTGCTGTTGTAACAATTATAACCACACACCTGTACCAGCACTGTCAGTGTGGACCAGCCACACGGGGGCTCATTAGTATTGTATTAGGGCTGCATGGGGAAACAGATAATGGCCCATAATGAAAAATGCCAAATTTTCTATATAATAAAAATGAACTTGATTAATGAAAATCACTTTCAGGGAAAGAGTTACAGCGTTGTTAGAAATAAAAAATGATGTATTAATCCGACATTCTTACAGATGGTCCCAACCTCCTGACAACTGCTATTCATTTGAGATGCTATTAGCATGCGTAATTATGCTAATTAAGTTGTAATTAAGCACCAATTCTTCAGAGGGCTTTTTTTGTCTATCATTTAATACAACTCAGTTGCAAAGAGTGCTCAAAGCTTTGTACAGTGTTTTATTCAAAAGGGGTTCCCAAATTTCTTAGCAAAGATTTAGCAGCTGAACCACGGATAGGAGCTATAATCCTTGTTTTGGTTAAAGAAAAGTCAGTAAATACCAGCGGGGTCTGCCAGTTGTTGATAAAATAATGAACGCTTTCTGCTAAAATAAGCACAGTTCAAACCAGGGCAATTACAATGAGAACAAAATGTGTAATTATCAGTAGTGATAGAACCATTGTCCTATTACATGGTCGGTTTTATTCTTTTTATTTGGAAAAAGGAACTCGGGGAGTACATTAAATAAGACATAATTAGAGAAAATGGCATTCAATATTTTATTAAAAGTAAAATAAATCACAAAGTTGAAGATATCTCCCACAGGAGGGGCTGTGACTCAAGAAAGGGTCGTTGTTTCCCGTTCCAAAGGCTATTAAGATAAACATTTTTCAGAAAGACAGCGTAAAGTGATAACGTGCACACAAAATGGTTCCTTTAATTTGACTCTCTATGGAGGCAAAAGCAGAATTTTTTTAAGGGTAAAGGCTGTTTTAAGGATAAAGGTTTTCCAGGTAGTTTGACTGAATTTTGCCACTTTTCTTCCCACATGTTCATTGTGTATGAGTATGTTGGACACAGATTTAATCTTCGTTTTGTTTTCTCACTAGTTCAGCTGTGACTAATCCAGAAACAGTCCGAGGCCGTGGAACAAAGGTGTGTCAAGGACCTGAGCACAGAGTTCGAGGAGGAGGAAGCCAGACTCACCAGCCCCCGCCGCCAGGGATTCCAGCCCTGGGCTCACCTTCCTTCCCAACTCCCTGAACTGAAGGAAGAGAACCAAAAAACAGACCTTAAGAAGCCCCAATTCTCCCTAAACTTAACTTTAAGTGATTTATTTAGAAGAAAATCAAGAGCCTAGATCAGTGTGCCCCACCTCCCAATTGCCGCATAAACCCAACACCGGCCACAGTTAAAGAAACAGCTCAAGGAAAGAGCCTTAGACACTGGTAGACCATGTCTTCTCAGCCTGTCTCCCTCCCCCTTCTAAGAGTGGCATTTAAAAAAAAAACAAAAGCCAAACCCTTTCTTTGAAGTGATTTTTTTTGCTTTCTTTTCTGTTCCAATCTCAATCTGGATTTAGTCTTTTCATTTAATTTTTTAAGCCTCTGGAAAACTTACACCATGCAGAGTCTGCCTAGCAGAAACCACTCATTTTGTTTAATCTTCGCTTTCTCTGCCTGCAGTTCTGAGCAAAAGGAAAAGTAGCTTACAGAAAAGCAAAAGTTTTTTCTACAATTTTCTTGGCCTGCCTTGGGCACTGTGTAACATTTTATCAAATGGTTTAGCCAAGGGTCTTCATCTGTAAAATGGAGCACCTATTAGCTGCTCTGCACAGCAACATGTGAGGGTCAGATAAAGCAATCAATGAAAAGACTATGCTGATGTGTGGATTTCCACTGGACAAAGTTATCTAGTGCCACCAGCCGCCCTTGGATGTTGAATATCCAGGTGCATCCACACCATGGACACAAGCACCCATTTCATTCATTCGTTCATCCATCAAATATTTATTATACATCTTCTATGTGCTTTGCACTGTTTTAGGTGCCAGGGTTACAGCTGTGAGCAAAATGTCACTTTTAAATAAGGTGTCAGCTCTAAATGCTATAAAGAAAATAAAACTGAGCCATATGGGAGAGAGTGATTAGAGTCAAGGCGCTGCTTTAGACAGGAAGGCTGGAAAGTCCTCCTTGAAATGGAGACGTTTGAGCACAACCCAGAATAAGATGGAGCCAGACACAAGAGGACATTCCGTGAAGAACATCTCAGGCAGAGCAAACTGCTAGTGCAAAGGCCCTAAAGCACGAATGAGCGTGGCTGGTTTGAGGATGGGAAGGAGGACGGTATGGCGGCAAACACCTAACAAGTTGGAGAGTGGTAACCTAGAGGGCTGCAGAAGAGGCCAGATCATACAAGTCCTTGCAAAATAGGATAGGAGTTTGGATTTCTAAGTGCAATGAGAAAGAAGTCATTGGGTCATTTCCAAGCAGATGAGCAAAGGTGAGCAAAGTTAGGAAGTTCTTGCAGCAATATAGGCGAGAAGCTTTGGTGGCTTGGACAAAGAGGATAGAATGATACCAGGAGTTCCAGAGGAGAAAACAGGAAAAGATGAGAAACACTATTAGAAGATAAGTAAGTACCAATCATGTTGATAATTTGGATGAAGTGAACAGTATTAAACTATATACACTTATATATATAGCACAAAAACAGCCTAAGAAGAATTAGAAAATACGAATAGACCAATAGCCATTGATGGAATTAAATAGTCAAAAGCAATGAGGCAATTTCCTAGCATTTTACTGTACTACAGTTACACAGATGTTAATACTGGGGAAGGCTGAGGGAGGCATGCACGGAACCTCCCTGCACGTTTCTTTGTAAGTTCCTGTACATACGTAATTATTTTAAAATAATAAGTTTGTTGTTGTTGTTGTTGTTTAAGAAATCAGGCTCAGAAAGATTTTTAAGCCGGTTGTACAAGAATATTCTGGAACAAATTCCTATATGATAAAATCAATTCATGGAACCTGAACAGAGCAGTGGACGTAATTGAGGTAAACTATTTCAACTATCCAAGGCCTGGGTAACAAAACTAATTAGAACAGTGCAAGAAAAATATAATATGACTTGTGAACACAAATACAAGTAGCCTAAATAAAATATTAGCAAACCAAATGCAGCATTATAGAGCAGAAAAAGATACCTTAGCAAGCAGATTTTTATCCTAGAAGTGCAAGGATGATTCAATAGCAGAAAATAATCATTTCAAATGATGCAGGTAAAGGCATTTTATAACATTTAACACCCAATCATGACAGAATGTCTTCGGAATCTAGGAATAGAAGAAAATTATTTAACCTGATAGAAAAGTGGTTTCTAAAAACCTACTGTAAAATTCATACTTAGTTGTGAAACATTAGATTCTTTTTAAAATCAAAAAAAGAAGAAAGTTGTCCTCTATAATCACTTTTATTCTATTGTCCTGGACATCTTAGTTCATGAAGTAGGCCAAGAAATGGAAACAAGAGTTGAAGATCAAAAATGAAAAGAGAAAATGTTTTAACATACAATGATATAATTATTCTAAAATTTATACAGGAAAGCAAAACTATGAGAACTAAAAGAATAATTTAACAAGATTTCTGGAAATAGGTTCAAAATATTTTTAAAAATACCATTACTATAAACCAGCACTAACCAATTAGATAATAATATGGAAAGAAAGCACAAGATATTTTATTATTATTAAGAAATGAAGCTATTAAAATGTGCAAGACTTGTGGAGGAAATGTAACATAAATCATTTAAAGATATAAAATTTATGAATGGAGAAATATACTACATATATAAATGGGAAAATTAATATCAGTTCAATTCCCTCCAAATTATTCTATAAATTTAATAGAGTAACAATTAAAATCCCAGCAGGGTTTTTCATTGAAGTAGACAAACAGATCCAAAAACTGATACTGAAGGAGAAAGATCCAAGAATCGCAAAGGCAATTATGAAGGATAAGAATAAGAGGAAGCTGCTCTAATATACACTGCCACCTGACAAATCACCTCAAAGCTTAGTTGCTTAAAACAATATTCTATTTTGTTTGCAAATCTACAGTTTGAGCAGGTCTCAGGGAAGACCTCTCACTTCTGCTCCAAGAGGCAGCAGCAGGGGAAGCTGGAAGTCCTGCTTGGGCTGGAAGCATGTGAAGGCCGTTCCTCACCTGCATGGTTGTCGATGCTGACTGTTGGCTGGGAACCCAGCTGGGTTGTAAGCTGCAACACCGACATGTGGCCTCTCCATGGGACTACTTGGCTTCCCAGGCATGATGGCTGAGTTCCAGAAGAAACTGTCCCAAGAGAGAGCCAGGTGCAGGCTGTATCACTCTTCATGACCCAGCCTTTGAAGTCACACAGCATCATTTCCACCCCAGTCTCTTGTTTAGAAGTAGTCACTAAAGTCTGCTGATAATCAAGGGGTAGGGAATTAGACTTCTTGATGAAAAAATGTCATAGAATTTGCAGATGAGTTTTAAAACCACCACAGAAACTGTAGCAATTAAGAATGGTTCGGGGATAAATAGACAAACCATGAATGGCATGGCTTAGGATGGGATGATAGAGGATAGGATGGAATGGCACAGAGAGCCAAGAAGCAGTGTTACATGTATATGGACACTTGATATGACAAGGGCTGACACTTTTACCTATCAGGAAAGAAAGGATGGACTGTTATTTAAAATATGTCATTACAAATGATATTTATACAGGAAGAAAAATAAATTAGATCCTTACTTTACAGCACAGAAAAATACTAGGTGAAGTAAATGTATAAAACATAAAAGCAAAAATCAACACTTTAACAAGAATATGAAAGCACATATTTATGACTTAATGATCTGGAATTATTTCTTAAATAAGACATAAAAGCACCAGTCATAAGGAAACAGATCGTGAATTTTAAAAACCAAATTTTCAGTCTCTGTGTAACTAAAAGCAGCATGAAAACATAAATTAGCAAAAGCTATCAGCCTTCAATTCACGGAAAAGGAATTTTATATGATCCATAAACACCATGGAAAGTTCCTCAACTTTTCTAGTTTTCACAGAGATGCAATTCAAACAGCTATAAAATACCATTTTACACCAAAATGATTGGCAAGTCTTTAAAATATAAAACCAAATATTTTAGGCACCGTGCATATACTACTGATGGACAGAAACAGTGGCAATTCGGCAGCATCTAGTGAAATTAAAGACACCCATAACTTGCCAACCAGTAACTCCAATTGTCTAATATATGTGCTCTAAAGAAATGCTCACACACACACACAAGAAGAAATTAACAAATGCACTAGTGGTTTGTGAGAGCAAAATAAAAAAATACATAAATAAATAAATAAATAAATAAACCTAAGTGTTAATCAGGAGAGAAGTGGATAGAATATGTTACATCAAATAATGAAAATTTCAACACCTAAATTAAAAGGTAAGAACTTGATCTATATGTATGCTGAATTTTAAAACACATTGCAGAAGGATAAGCACTGCGTAATATCCTGCTAACGCATTTAATACCATAAATCATCTACTGGTATATGCTCATGTAGTAAATGTATAAAAACATGGAGTTGAAGGATGCTCACCAAGATATCAGTTTTCTCTGGGGAGGGAGGAAAGGATATGGGGCTGGTGAGGGAGGCAAAGGAAGCTCCAATGATACCTGTCACATTTTATGCAATAGTAATAATTATAAAGGTAACAATCACAAGCAAATATGTCAAAATGTTAAATGATGTTATTTCTAGTTAATAGTTGTGAGTATTTGTTATATCACTTTCACAATTCACGCATTTATACTAAATCTGTTAAGTGCTCAATAAATCTTGGTTATTAGTTATCAAGACACTTGGTGGCAAGTGTAAGAAACTCAATTCAAACCAAGTTAGACAAGAAGAGAATTTACTGACTCCTGGAATCCAAGGAAGAGTTCAAAGACCAAACCTTGGGAAGGACAGATGTGCAGTAGCATGTTAAAAAGCAGCTTGTGGGGAAGCGGGTGTGGCTCAATCGATAGAGCTCCCGTTTACCATATGGGAGGCCCCGGGTTCGCTTCCCGGGGCCTCCTTGTGAGGACAGGCCAGCCCACGCGGCACGGTGGGCTGATGCAGCAAGACCTCACAGCAAGGGGGAGATAAGCAGACACAGAAAAGGCACACAGCGAATGGACACAGCAAGCACAAGCAGCAAGGGCGGGGGATAAATAAATAAATAAATAAATAAATCTTTAAAAAAAAAAAAAAAGCAGCTTGTGCTCTCTCTGCCTTGAGGAGCCCACACCAAATCTCGGTATGTATTTCCATCTCTCCCATTTCTCAGCAAGCTCTGTTCTTTCCCCCATTTCCCAAATAAATTCTTTTCACTGGCCTAACTAAAAACAAACAAACACAACTTGAACCTGGAAACTTGAATGCCAACAGGCTATTGTCCCTGTCTCTGGTGTCTGCTTTTTTCGGCTTAAAATGATAAAACAACCCTTATTACAACTGGCAGTGTTGCTGCTCCTGCCGCTCCAGCTCTACGAGCGGCAACTGACCTTCACCCTGCACTTGCTGCGCGTGCACCACTGGGCCACGAGCTCTACATTAAATAATACGATGCTCGGAACAATGCCATTTGATGGCTGAGGAAGCTACAGTCCAGAGAGGGGATGACTCGCCCGAGTCGCGTAGCCAGTAGAACCAAGAACTAAACCCAGGCAGGAATATTTATTCTTGACCACTAGAAATTGTTTTTTACCACCTAACAGAAATCTAAATAGTAAGCAATTTTCTTTTTTTTCTCCCATTGACTGGAGATAGACAGATGCTCTTTCCAGCCTCACATTTAAAAATCCAAGGGAAGGGCTGTGATTAGTCCATCTGGGTCAGGTGCTCCTCTTGATGAATCATCTATGGCCTGTGGGGGGCAGAGGGAGGGACATAGGGATCACAGACCAAAATGGAAAGTTCCATGGAAATCACGAAGTTGGAGCGGGAAAAGAAATCATCAGAAATAGAAACTATTTCCTAATGGGGTGGGCAAAAGTAGGGTGGGTAGACAGTAATAGAAGCCCACTAAATTTTAAGAGTGTAATTAATTATGATGTGTTTTTTATATACTTTTCTGTTTTATCTAAAAGCCAACAATGTGCATGTATTGTTCTATAAATTCTAAAAAAATTAAGACTGTTTTTCAGTGTTCTCTCCATAGCTGCCTGTCCCCTGAATTCTTCTCCCCTTGTTCTCTTTTCTCCCCACGGGAAACAGATTCTGGCACATTGTGTTGGTGGATGAATGAAGTCAATGTCTCCTACACAGCCCCTGAATTCCTCCTGAAAAGTTGAAAATGTTCTTTGTAAACAAACATCCCATAGTGAACAAATTAGGCAAGTTATTTAAAGGTCATGTTTATGAATTGTCTTACTTAATTAAATGCTTTGATCTCATTATTTTGGAATCGGGGCCACCGAATAGGAAGAAATACCACACACCCTGGCTCTGGCACTAACAGGGAAATAATTTTGCATGTGTTTCTTAATCTTCCTTATCTCAGGTTTGTTGCTGTTGTTGTTGTTGTTGTTGTTGTTTTTTAATGGGTGAAATAATAGCAGCCTTACAGGAACGGGAGAGGGGCAGATCTGGAAGGGAGAATATCAAAATGGCTAAGAGTTTGGCAAGACAATGAGAGATCTGTAGGAGAATCTGTCAGTTGTCCAGAAAAGAAATCTTGTCAAGTAACTATTTTTCTCTCTTTATTCGACGGAAGGGGACAGGCCCTCTCAGAAAGTGGAGCACTGCTCCTGATGAAGGGATCTTCTCACAGTACTCTTGCCTGGCGTTCTTACCAGAAGTTACATTTCCCATGGCATGTTTCTGATGAAGAACATTCTCCAGCACATATGAAAGTGGGTGCCAAGGAAGAGCCTCCTCTTACCCCACTCAGCTAGGATTTAGCCCCATCAGCAGGAATAATGAGCTGATGGACACTACTTTCTTGCCACAAAATCAGAGAGAAAGACCAGATATTAACAGCCCTTTAAGAGAATATTCAGGAATTTGGGGTGGGTGTCCCGGGTCAATCATTCATAAATATGGTAGCCAAGGGAGAGAAGGAGGGAGAGAGATCCCAAAGTGGAAGGGACTGGACCCATGATCAGCTGGAGAAACAAGATAAAAAACCCAAGAAGGATGTGTTCACCTTTCAGACAGAAGGGGCAGCAGTTCATCTCAAAAGATTAAAAGAAGTTCATGATTGGACTTAATCCCAAAATTGAGTTCTAGAGTAATCACTGTGGAATGATGCGGAAGGCAGATGAGAGTGAAGGAAGAGGGGATTCAGAAGGCAGTGCAGGTATCCAGGCAGGAGGCCGTGGAGGCTCGGGCTCAGGAGCACGGGTGAGAATGGGAAGAAGTGAAGCAATCCGCGAGATGTTCAGGAGGCCAACTGTGGGTGACTGGATGTAGGAGCCAGGAGGAGGGAAAAGTCAGGATGTGTCCTGGAGCAGTTGGGTGAGGGATGGGGCTATTTGTTGAAAAAGGACACATGGACATAGTGGCACGTTTCAGGGAGAGAGGAGTCCCTGTGATGGCTCTGAACATCCACAGCAAATATGCCTGCCCCTGTGGCAATGAGATTTCCCAGTCAGTCAATACATTGACCCTCATATATATAATGATACCGCATGAATTTGGTCAGCATTACATAGCTCCACAAACTCCAAGTAAATTCATTAAACTGAGGTCTGGGAATATAGTAGCTGGAATCATAGGAACTGCCCCCTCATGCTGCCTCTTTTCCAGATCAGACAGAGCTTCCAACCATCTCCCTCACCATCTCTCCCTTTAAGCTGAACAGGAAGCTGAGTTGAAGTGTCATAAATTACCATGAGAGAGGCGAAAATAAGATGCTAAAGGAATTCAAAGAAAGGAGAAGTTGCCTGCATCTGGGAGGACAGGAGTTTTGATCTCAGTGTCAAAAGACAAGCAGGATTTAGGGTTGCAGAGAAGACTGACATCTACTTGATTTTGGAAGACAGTAGATGGTATCAGGATAAAATACCTAAAATAAAAATGAAAAAGTCTAGGAGCACAGCACTTAGCAAACAGTAGCCACTCTCTAATGCTATAACCCTTCACCACCCAAACCCTGGAATCTGATCTGGGTCTACATCTTGGTTTACCAGCTTCCCAGTCAGAAGTATCTCCCCTCTTTTGCTTACTTCTGCACCTGGCTATTCAGCCCCTACTCTCATAGTTACGAGGTCGTATTTCCTCGGGGCTGAATGAGATTTATCTTATATCTGGATCACTTATCCTTTTAACCCAGTAGCTCTTATTTGGGAAAAGAAGGAATTAAGAGACCTCAGCACTGGGAGAGGCAGCTAAAGTTGCTCACAATCCAAGTGAGTTTGGCTCAGAGCAGGGGTAAGAAGAATAGGAAGAGGCAGCGAGAAAAAGTACAGAAGTGGCCACATCTACGGGCTGCCTAGTTCTCTTGTAAAGAAAATCACACCAGCAGAGTGTCTAGCACGTAATAAACATTCAGTAAATTATTGACAAATGAATGAGGGAATGGATTCATATCCAATCATTTAAATAATAACAGATGCTACAGGTTCAATTGTGTACCCGAAAAGATATACTCAAGTCCTAATCTCCAGTATATGTGAATGTGACCTTATTTGCAAATAGGGTCTTGCAGATGTAATCGAGTTAAGATGAGTCATACTGGAGTAGGGTGGCCTCTAAACCCAATATGACTGGTGTCCTTATAAGAAAAGGGACACACAGACACAAACACAGACACAAGGGAGAAGGAAGGCCATAGGAAGATGGAGGCAGAGACCAGAGAGAGGCATCTACAAGCCAAGGAACACCAAGGATTTCCAGTAGCCACCAGAAGCTAAGAGCGGCAAAGAAGAATTCTCCCTACACGTTTCAGAAGGAAGATAGCCCTGCCAGTACCTGGATTTCAGATTTCCTCCAGGACTGAATAACAGAAGAATCAGTTTCTGTTAAGTGCCCGGTTTGTGATGGCGTGTTAAGGGAGCTCTAGGAAATATTATAATAGCTAACACCTGTCAAGGACTAACCATGTTGCAGCCACTGCACACAATGGTTGACATTTATCACTTTGTTGCTTCTTCACAACAGTCATATGTGATAGGTTCTTCTACTTTTCTCTTTTCATAAATACGTTTCTCTGTGTAAAGTAGCTTTCCTAACATCACACCACTAGTAAGGGGTACAACCAGGACACAAACGCATCATTGCATTTATGTTAGCCCCACGCCAATCCTGCTGTTCTCTCACATTTTATCATAAATATTCATTCAACAAATATTTATTTAGCACTTATTATGTGCCAGGCACTATGCTAAGAATCAGGGATAGAGTGGTGAACTAGACAGACATGGTCCCTGCCTTCATGGCTCTAAAAGTAGAGGACACAGAAAAACTAGGCAATGAAACACTAAACATTTCCATAACCAATTACTACAGCTGTTGCTAAGTGCTATAAAAGGAAAACAAAGGTGGAATGATGGAGAATGAATGATGGGCCTGGGGGCTGGGAGCATACTTTAGATAGGATGACGCAAAAAGCATCTCTGAAGAGGTGATATGTAGCCAAGACCTGAAAATTAAGAAGCTTGTCATGCAAAGCATCAGGAAGAAAAGTCATTTTTTAAATCGCTATAAGAAAAACAACAAAATAGTAAGCATTTCCATGATAATTTTTAATTTTCCAAGCTTTTCTGCATGCATTATTTCATTAGCCTCACTGGGGCAAGCCATTGGAAACTCTTCATTTCAGGGTTTCTTTCCACACAGTGTCTCCAATTACTTGTTCACATTCTCCATCACCATTTTGTTATTAAGTTGCTTAATAATTGCAGGTCATCAGGAGGTCTGGAGTAAAGGTCAACCACCTCTGAGAGAAAGAAAATCCTCCAATTAGTGAAGAATCAGTAAAGAGTGATGCCCAGTCAGACTGAGGAGTAATGAAGAAATCATGGGAAAAAATTGCCCAACCACTATCCAAAAAGCAGTCATTTATTCTTTAGGGAAAGCCAACCCTGGCCTGCCTAATGGCCCGTGAAACTCTGAGCAAACAAATTCAGAGTCCACATTAGAGACATACAACAAGAGGATCATTAAACAGACAGACTGGATGTGATCCTCTCTCCAATACAACAAATAATAAAGTTCTTCATCCTGAAGGAAAATGATGGTGAATGGAAATGTGGACCTACACAAAGGAATTAAGCATACCATAAGTGTTGTTAAATATGTAGATATATATGAAAATAACTTCTTCATTTTATTAATTTTTTAAAATATAATTGCCTATATAAAATAAAATTAATAACAATGTACATTAGGACACAACAACATATACAGAAGTAAAATTCATGACAATAGCATAAAGGACAGGTGGGGTGAAATGAAGTATACTATAAACAATATACACAAAGTGTTAAAATAATATTTGAAGCGAGAGACTATAAGTTAAAGTTATATTCCATTTTTAATGTAAAAACAGTAAAGAGATAAAGAAGAAAAGATGTGTCAAATAGTAACAAACAGCCAGATGGTAGATTGAAACTCAAACATTTGGATAATTGCATTAAATGTAAATGATCTAAATACTGCAATTAAAATTCTATCATAATATCTTATTTTTTAAAGTATGCTATCTACATAAAATACTTTAAAGACATAGGTGACTTAAAAGTTACAGGATAGAAAAAGATATACCATGCAAACACTAATCTTAAGAAAACTGAAGTGGCCATATTAATAGCAGAGAAATACTTCAGGACAAAGAATATTACCAGGAATAAAACAGGACATTTCATAATGATAAAAGAGTCAGTTCATCAAGAAGACCTAACAACCCTAACTATGTAACACACATAAATATAGAGCTTTAAAATACATGAAGCAAAAACTCACAGAACAAATGGGAGAAATAAAGTCAAAATTATAGTTGGAGATTTTGACATTCATCTCTCAGTAATTAATAGAATAATTTGACAGAAAATCAGTAATGATTTAGAAGGCATGAAAACCAATTTTAACCAATTTTACCTAATTGACAGAAAAAAAATTTTTCAAGTACAAAGGAAATACCATTGGTCCTAGATAATGCAATATGCTGAGTCATAAAAATAAGCCTCAATAAATTAAAAAGAACTTACATTATATATAATATGTTCTCCAAACACATGAAATTATTTTTGAAAACAATTTAACAATATTAAAAATATTCAAATATTTATATATTAAATGATATAATTTATAAATTAAATGATACACTTCTAAATAATCCATGGACCACAGAATAAATCATAATGGAAATTAGAAAATATTTTAAATATTATAATGCAATGCAACACATTAAGTTTTGAAGGATAAGCATGAAACTGCAAAGCTGCACTCAAAAGGAAATCATAGCTTTAGATGCTTATATAAGAAAAGAAAAAAGGATCAAACCAATTATCTAAAGTTACACTTTAAGAGCTATGCCAAGAAGAGAAAATTAAGTGACATAAATAAAAAAGGAAATAGCAATAAAAAGAGATAAAGCCAATAAGATAGAAAACAGAAAAGCAATAGAGGAAATCAATCAAACCAAAAGCTGGCTCATTTCAAAGATCAGTAAAATTGATAAACGTCTAGCTAGAATGAGTAAGCAAAAGGTAGAGAAAACAAAAATTACCAATATCAAGAATGAATAAAAGGACAACACTACAGATGCTACAGATATTAAAAGCAAATAAAGGAATACTATGATGAATAATATTCCAATAAATTTGACAACTTAGATGAAATGGACAAATGTCTAGAAAGACACAAAGAACCAAAACTGACACAAGATGAAGGAGAAAATCTGAATAGCTTTATATTTATTAAAGAAATTGAATTTAAAACGTCCCAGTTATGAAAGTTTTGATGGCTTCACTGATGAATTCTACCAAACATTTAAGAAAGAAGTAATACCAATCTTAACTTCTTTTGGAAAATAAAAAAAGGAAGTAATACTCTCTACCTCGTTGTATACTCTCTATCTCATTTATCACCTAGACATCAAAACCTGACAGACATTACAAGAAAAGAAACTACCTACCACTATCTCTCACAAATACAGATGCAAAACTAACAAAATATTAGCAAATGTAATCTAGCAATAAAAATATTATATCATCACCATGTGGGGTTTATTCCAGGAATAAATTGGAATGAAAAGTTTGTTTAACATTAAAAAAACAACATAATTCATGACATTAACAGAATAAAAGAGAATAAACATATCACTATTTCAATGGATGTGGAAAAATCATTTGACAAAATTCCATACCCATTTGTGATTTTAAAAACTCTCAACAAACTATGAAGGGAAAAAGTTCCTCAACCTGATAAAGAACATCAATCAAAAACCTACAAGTTTTTTACTTAATGGTAAAAGATTGAATGTTACTCCCTAGGATTAGAACAAGGCAAGGATGTCTGCTTTCAAAACCTCTCTTCAACATTGTACTGGAGGGTCTGGTCTATGGAATAAGGCAAGAAAAAGAAATGAAAGGTAAACTGGAAAGAAAGAAGTAAAACATTCTTTATTCAAAGATGATGGGATCATAAATGTAGAAAATTTTAAGCAATTCATAAAAGCTACCAAAATACTAGAACTAGAATGCAACAAGGTCACAGAACACAAATCAAATTATAAAACAATAGGAAATGTAACTTTAAAATATCATTTATAATACCATAAAAATACAGTAAATGTTTTTAAACAAATTTAATAGAATAAGTGTAATACCTGACACTGAAAACTACAAAACATTTCAGAGAAAAATTAGAGAACTCAATAAATAGAAATGAACTGCACTCATGCATTGAAAGACTCAATTTACTTGATATGTAAATTCTACCTAAATTCCAATTAAAAATACCAGCAGCCTCTTTTTGTAGATAGTGACAAGTTGATTCTAAAATAATATAGAAATACAATGGAGCCAGAGTATCCAATGTACACATGCACAGACCACTGATGCTTATTAAACATAATTCAATGGAGAAGGGAGAGTAATTTCAATAAATGATGGTTGAACAACTGGATACTTGTATGGGAACAAAAAGTGAACATTCACCCTATCTCACACATTCACAAAACTAAACTTAAAAAAAATCATATAACATAAAAGTTTTAACTAGAAAACTTCTAGAGGAAAAAAAAGGAAAAAGTCTTCATGACCCTGGATTACACAAAGTTTTTCAGATAGGACACACACAAAAAACAAGAAACTACAAAAGAATAAAATGAGAAGATTTGAATCAAAAACTTTAAATTGTCTTTTAAAGGTATCAAAGACAAGAAGAAAATATTCTCAGTACATATATCTGATAAAGCACTTATATTGAAAACATGTAAGTAATTCTTCCAAATATTAAAATCTAAAAACAGGCAAAAGATTTGAACAGTCACTTCACAAAAAAAGATATGTTCGTAGCAAATAAGCACATTAAATTTCTCAGCATCATTAATCATTAGGGAAAAGAAAATTAAAACTGCAATGAGAGACCAGTACAAAACCTCTAGAATGACTGAAATTAAAATACTGACAAAACCAAGTGTTGGTGAGGTTTCAGGCAACTAGAAGTTTCATACATTGCTGATGAGTGTGTAAAATGGTACAACCACTTTAGAAAACAGTTTGGCAGTTTCTTATTAAATTAAATACACTAACCATACTACCAGCACTTTCAATCCTAGGTGTTCACCAAAGAGAAATGAAAAGACATGCTCACGTATGGACTTGTAACAAATGTTCGTGGCAGCTCTACTCATAGTAATCAAAAACTGGAAATAATCCAGATGTCCACCAAGTGAACAGAAGAACAAATTGTAGCAAATCTGTATAACAAACTACTACTTGGCAATGCAAAGGGATGGACTACTGATACACACAGCATCATGGATAAATCTCAAAAAGAGTATATTGAACAAAAGACACCACAAACAAAAGAGTATGATTTCATTCGTATGAACTTCTTGAACAGGCAAAACCGATCACTGGTCGCTTGGAGCCAGTGGAGGGAATTGACTATGCAGGGCATGAGGGAACATTTTAGCCTGGTGACAAAGTTCTATATCATCTTGATTTGGTCGGAGATATATGAGTATGTATATTAGTGAAAATGTTTTTTGCCATCCCAGGGGTATGTTGATTGCAGTTGTAACCCTGGTTAGTAAACAAACCCCTAATGCATACTGACTTCCTCTCTGAGTCTTTTTCTACCTTAGCTCTGCCTAGAACACAATAATGTGTTATATTAGTTTAAAATAAGCCAACCAACGAATCAACCAAAAAACAAATACTGATTCCAGTTTTTCTCCTGAGTCTCCAGTTGAAATGATTTTTCACCTAGATAAATCCGGGGCTATCTGAAAAGCCTTCATTATTTCATAAGGGATACCTCAAGGTTCCCCAGTTATTTGTTCACATCCCCCATCAGCATTTTGTCAGTAAGTTGGTTAATAATTGTTGGTCATCAGCAGGGCTGGAATAAAGGTCAACCACTGCTGAGAGAAAGAAAATCTGGCAATCAGTTAAGAATTAATAATGAAGGGAAGGGCGATGCTTAGATCCAGGGGGAGGAATATCAAGGAAATGAAAGAAAAAGGCTGCCCAAACATCATTCCAAAAGCAACCAGCTGCTCTTTAGGGGAAGCCGACCGCAGCCTGTCTAATGGAGTATGATATTCAGTCCCCATGCCTACGTCTATGCTGTCATGGTGACACAACCCATCAGGGCAGGCTGGAGCATCTTGGTGAAGCACACGAAGGTCCATCACAGTCCACTCCCATCTACATATCTAGTCACTACAGCCTCTCAAATGCCCCTGCTGCAGCCTCATTACACCCTTCATGCCATCCCCCTGTGAAGCATGGCCTTTCACTTGGCTGAATCTTTCAGATCCAGCTCAAATGTTACCACTTCTCTGAAGTCACCCTCGGCTTCCTCAAGAAAGTAGTAATTCCTTTCCCAGAGTCTTAAACCCTTGCTTCTGTTGATGATAATCCACTGTATGGGGACTATCATTTCCCCCCTCCCACTAGATCAGTGCTTCTCACTCACTCCTGGATGCACATTGGACTTCCCTGACAGATTTGGGGAAAAAAACCACAACTTTACCTGGGCTTAAACTGCAAAGATTCTAATAGAATTGGTCTGGGGTATGACCTGAGCATAGGAGTTTTAAAAGTCCTCCCAGGTGATTTTAGTGTGTAGCCAAGGTCAAGAACTACTGCACCAGACCAGTACTTCACAGACTTTAATGTGTACCAAATCACCTTGGGATTTGTCAAAATAGAAGATTCAGTTCCAGATGTTTGAGGTAGGGCTAGAAATCATGTATTTCTAACAGGCTCCCAGGTGCTGCTGCTGATGCTGGTGGCACTGAGAAGACACTTAGGGTAGTGCAGCATCAGGCAGTAAACTTGAGAGCAGGATCCTGACACAGAGACCTTCAAAGATTGTGTTGTCAGGTCTTCTCATGTGTTTCAGAAGGGAGGGAAATCAACCCAACCATTTAGAACAGTAATTTTTCAGTATCTATATATGCATATACTTTTTGACCCAATATGGCAGTTTGAGATTATTTTATGAATCCTAAAAAGAGAAAGATTTTGTTTGTAAACTAATCTATTCCTCTGGATGTGATACCCTTTGATTGCATTACATCCAGCTGAGGTGTCTTTGATTAGGTTACCTGGTTAAAATACGGCTTTTGATTTGACTATGTCCATGGGTGTGACTCAGGTTGAGTGCCCGCCCCCTTGCCCTTGCTGGATCTGATATAAATGGACACTCACACAGACAGACACATAGGAAGAGAGAGCGCTGTCATTTTTTATCCTGCCATGTGACAGAAAGGAGAAGCCTCGAGAGGCCGGGCCCACAGAGCTCAGGAGGAAGAGAAAGCCTGGAGAAGGAGAGACTGGCAGAGATCGCCGCCATCTTGCTTCAACACGTGGCAGCTGACTTTGGTGACAGGGACTTTCTACAGCTTTGGAACTATAAGCTTTTGCCCCAAATAAATACCCTTTATAAAATACTAGATTTCTAGTATTTTGTATCAGCACCCCTTTGGCTGACTAATACACCCAGCAATCACATTCTTGGCAGTTATATATAACAATGGAAGTACCAGGACATGGGGCGATTTGTACACGAATATTTACGGCAGCATTATTTGCGGTGACAAAACGCTGAAGCAACCTGAATGTCTATTAATAAAGGAACAGTTGAGTATAAAATAGTCTCAGGCCTGCATGAAATATTATGAAGCTACTGAAATGAATGGTTTGGAGCTAAGACTATTGATCTGGAAGTTTGTCCCTAAGGTATCATTAGTAAGAAAACACAGTTGCCAAATACGATTTATAGTATGATTCCGGTTAAATAAACAGTAAAACGCTATCATACAGGTATATGTGTGTGTATAGGCTTAATTGAGATGGCAAAAGATGAAACACACACACCCAGGTGTTAGTAGAAGTTTGTCTTTGGTAATGGTGGTGACAATCAAGTGGGGCAGGGGACGTCTGGCCTTTAAACCTCTGTGCATTGTGTCCTGGGCTGTGGTGTGCATACATTACTTCCGAAATCTTTAAAGAGTCACTAAAAAGAGAAAAAAATGTGTTAATGCAAACTTCAGAACAGACTGCCACCAGAATTTGTTTCTACTTTTAAAGTACAATTGGGATCCTGTTCCACACTACAAGTCCTTCCACCAGTCCCTGCAAGCAAAGTCCCCGGTGAACAGCTTCCTGCCTGCCCTTCTACCCTGAGTGCCTGCTTCCCCTCCTCCTACCTTCTCTGCAGGCTGTGGTCATCAGGAGCGCACCACGTTCTCACTGGCCTCTATGCTTTGCTTTTGAAGTGATCTCTAGCTGCAACCACCCCTGCATTCCTTCACCTGGCTCACTCTTATTTGTCCTTTCAGGCTTAGCTCAGGAAGCTCTTCTTCCAGGAAGACCTCCAGAGAGCCCTATGCCAGGACTGGATTGGGTGCTGCCCCTCTGAATCCTCATAGTATCCTCTGTCCAAGACTGGTCTGCCTGGATTATAATTTCATGTTTACTTGACACATCTTCCACTAGACTATGTGCTCTTGAGGGTAGAGACCATATCTTAGCCTCCAGAGTAGATGTTCAATTAATAAGACTTGAATGGCTAACTGGATGAATGATAAAGATGGATACATGGATGGGTGGATAGAAGGATGGATATTAAAGATGAATGGATGGCCAGGCGGATGGATGGATGGATGGATGGACGGACGGACGGACGGACAGATGGTATAGTAGGTAAACAGATGAGATGACTTTCTCAGAATCATACAACCAGTGGCTTCTCAGGAAAAAAAAGTAGGTATGCTAGATCAAAAATGAAAAAGAAAGAAAAGAGATTGATCCTTTATTTCAGGACTGTTTACCCCTGGTGATACCAGAGCTAACTTTGAACAGTCTATGCATCTGGAAACACATGAAGCTGGGAACTAGGCTGTCACTTTGAAAACTAACTCAGTGCTCACCATGTCACAACCTCTCCTGGAACCAATGTACTCAGGTAACTTGGAGGTCAGAAAGGGCACAGCGTATTTCCCTCTTTTAGCTCTGCCTGGTCCAAAATGAAATCATCGCCACATCCTCTGGAATCCCTCACCCTCGCCTGCGTGCACACACACACATACACACGCTCACAGGAAGTAGGTCAAGTACAATACAGGAGAAAATGACAAGGCCTGGGGTGCCAGAGAGGCTGCTGCAGCTCATTTAACACCAAATCACTTGTAATCGATCAGACCTGGCATTTTCTCTCCACCTTTCCAGGGTGTCTTAATAAACCTCTCCACATTTCTACTGCTACCAAAGAAAATCAGGCATGTGAAAAATGCCCAGTTCCCAGCCTATTCCAAACTTGCTTTGGAGACAAGTAAGAGGACTACACATTTTATCATCAAACTTGGACAGGACGCCAGGATAGCTGTAAACTCGGTCTGTCCCCAACAAACCAGGATGTGTGTTCACCCTAGGAGAGAGGGGCTCTGAAATCATGGTTATCCAGCTACTTGGATGTATTTTCCAATTTTTAGTGGGACTTAAGCTGGTTTAACACTCACTGAAGGAGAATCATTTCTTATTGATCACTTTATTTCTATTTTCTGGCATTGTACCTCACACCAAACTAGCTCCTGAATGACCAAACCCCACCGGTAACCATCACGTGAGTGTGCCTAACTCAGTGTATTTTCCCTAAGTCCCTGGCCTCCTCTGAGCTCATCTCTCCCACACCTCTACTTTATATAAGATATAAGGACTTCCACACCAAACTCCCTGACTTCTCCCATCCACACCTCCTCTCTGCCCCCTGATTTCCATCCTCAGACCATCTCCCTCACTCAGCCTCCACCCAGCCCTTCAGCCCTTATGTCCCATCATTTGATCAACTTCCTGATATCCAAGGGAGAATGTATAAAATGGGCCCAGGAGCTTATGATTCTGGAGAGGAAACCAAAATGAGACCCCCATGTCCTTCAGGATCTCACACACACCTTGTTGGGCTCTTTCTTCCACAGTACGCTCCTTTCTACCAAGCTTTCTCAACTGCAGAAGGAGAAGGCAAACCTTGGATTAACCATGTGATGGTTCTTAACAAAGAACAAAGAAGTCCAATGTCCCTGACTGCTCCCTCTGATCTAAACCTTATTCCCTTGAGATGGATTGTAAATTATCTAAAAGAAGGGACTATGTCTTTGCATCTTGAGATTTCCACCAAGATGTATATCCCAAGATTAAGCAGTGTGTCTGCTTAATTGCATGGGTTTGTGACTACAGAAATGTGTGTAAGATGCCATTAATCATTTCTCGATTTACACTTCTTTCTTGACTATTTACATGAGAGCACAAACGTGCACAAGGGCTTTCATTTGTCTACTTTTGACCTCAGTCCCCCAACTTTTTTCCCTATAAGGTCTTAGATTTCTCAACCACAAATTCTCCAACCTTGGGGGTTAATGCTGAAAGGGGATGGAATGTGGGGGAGGGGCAAGATTGCTAAGACCCACCCCTCAGTTTCTGATTCAATTGGTCTGGGGTGTGGCCTGAGTTTTTCATTTCTAACAAGTTCCTGGGTGATGCTAATGCTGCTGATTAGGGACCATACTTTGAGAACCACTTCTCTGTGCTTTTTGGAAATTCATGAAAGACACTTGTGGCCTACACGCGAATAGTGCTAGAGACAAAATTCCTGACTTTCAATTCTTCCGCCTAAATCTTAAATACCTAAGTCAACTAGAAATGAGCCACACTTTTTACCAATCACATACTGTGAGTCAGGAATTCTGCAAAGTGCTTTACATGCATCCTTCAATTAACCCTCCATAACCCTATGAGATAAATCCCATTATTATCCTAATTCTACAGATGAGATAACTGAGGTGCAGAGAGAGAAACATCCACCCAAAGCCACACAGGATATGCACCCAGGCAGTCCAACTCCAAACCCATGAGCAATCCCTCCACTGTCCCCACCCCCACCCCCCACATTACAGAATTATATACAACATATGCAATCTCAGGAAAAGTGTCTGAGGGACATTCTTCAAGGTGGAGCATCAGCGTGCTATAAAGCATCATGTCCAGGTCAGATATCCTTAGAACAGAGGAGCCCATCTCTGCTGCCACGTCCAGTAAGCTAACAGAGGGCATCCAAATTCTCAGCTGCTTTAGCTTGGGTACCCTGGAGAGCAGGCCTGGAGGAAAGGGCTTGGGTGCAAGTAGCTTATATGGGAGACGAGGAAGTGGGTGAGACAGGGAATAAATTGCAGCCCTTGGTGAGCATCTGGGGCTCATTTCCCCTGGGGGCCCTCTGAGGAGCCAACCAGAACAGACCTCAGAGTTGTCCACCTGTGAGCAGGAAGCTGGGGTGGTGTCTACTCACTTCCCTCCACCGTTGGTTCACCCTGGATGGCTGACTCCCTCCACCTCGGGCTCATGCCTGCACGTAGCCTAGCAGCCTTCCTGATCTTGAAGGAAGTTCAAGCAGAGAGCTGCCACAGCAGGCACCTGTTGTGAGATACCAGCAGTGTGCCCGGAACCAGCCCCCACACCTGACCTGAAGTCAGGTGGGCCAAGGGAACACAGAGAAGGCATCTCAAGCATCTGCTACAGGGACTCATTCCCAGGAGCAAGGCCACAGGAATGTTATAAATACAATAGAATAAGTATGAGGTCACAGCTCAAGAGGGCCTTCGTAGTTGCTACATTGATAGTGGTCGCTTCAAACAGGCCACGAGAGAGGAACCTAGGAAGGGGTTGTGTACAATTATCTACGTCTCCAATTGAGAAAGCACTTAAGGCTACAAAAGAGAATTACAGAGGATGTAATTACGTAAAGGGCAGCGTAGCACAGTGCTTGCCAGCATGAACCCTGGAGCCAGACTACTCAGGTTCAAATCCCGGCTTCACCACTTGCTAACTGGGCAACTCTGGGAAAATGACCTAACCTCACTTTGCCTCTTATTTCCCCAGCTGTAAATTGCACGTTATCAGGATTTAAATGAGTTGTTATTTGGAAAGTGCTTAGAGAAATGAGCATATTGTAAATACTATATAAGTGTGTGGTAAATTAGGATTTGCAAGAAAAGATTAAATTCTTCATAATTTGAGGTACTTTGTCATTGAAAGAAATCATTAGTCCCACAGCTGACCAATGAGTGTAATACACCAGTGTTAATTGTTAGAGGGAAACTATTTCTGAATCTCCAGTGCCTCTATTAATATCAATTAATTTAGGTCAATATGTTGGTATGCCACACAGGTATGAAAAATATTAGTAATTACCAAAAATTGATCAATTACTATGTTCCAGCCACAATGTTAAGCATTAAGTTGAGTTAGTTCTGATCAATTTTACCCCCTTCTCCTCTGCTTCATAATGGATGTCTCAGGATGTCTTGACTCCAAGACCCTCTGAATTATAATAGGTCACAGCATATTATAGGCAAAAGAGCAAAGATGGCATGTTTATGAAATTATCCCTCCTCGATGTATGCAAGAAGTTAGTGTGGAGTTGTGGGAAGAGCCATGGCTTTGGGATCAGGCTTCGAATACCTGTGGTGCCCCTTACCAGCTCTATGGCCATGGGCATGTCACCTTTTTAAGCTTCTGCTTTTTCACCTAGAAAACGGGAAAATTCATCTCTAGCTCATAGTGTTACTAGAAGGATTGAAAGAAAGCACCATGTAGCAGTTTGATATGGTTCATGAATTCCAAAAAATAGATATTGGATTATGTTTGTAAACTAGTCTATACCTGGCAATAATTATGATTAGGGCTCTGATTGGGCCATGTCAGTAGGACATTGAATCCCCGCCTCCTTGGTGGGCAGGGACTCACAGATAAAACTACACGGCAGAGCGGAGGAGTTAATTGGAGTTTTGATGCTGGAGCCTGGAGGTGAACACACAGGAGAAGAACACAGAGGAATAGAGATGGCTCCTTAGACACAGCAGGAGCACTGGGGAGAGAGACAGAGCCGTCTACCTGATAGTCTACAGCTGGCCTTGTAGCGAAAGCACAGCAGCTGAGCCCAGAGAAAAATGGAGCTCCGGGAAGACAGGAACCCAAGAAGCCTGAACTCTTGGCAGACGTCGGCAGCCATCTTGCTCCAACACATGGCAATAGACTTTGGTGAGGGAAGTAACTTATGCTCTATGGCTTGGTAACTGTGAGCTTCCACCCCAAATAAATACCCTTTATAAAAGCCAACAGATTTCTAGTATTTTGCATCAGCACCCCTTTGGCTGACTAATACACACCATGACAGCTATCATTTACTGCACCTTACATGTGCCAGGTACTGTTCAAAACCCTTATGTTTCATTCTCACCACAATCCTATAAGGTAGGCACCATTGTGGGCCCATTTGATGGAAGAAGTTCCAGAGATGAGTGGCGTGATGGGCAGCCTCGGCAATGGCCCCCAATGACCCCTGCCTACTGGTATGCCACTCATGCTGCTCCTTTCCCCTTGACTGCGAGCTGGACTTGCTGTCGCTTCCAAGGTGGGTTTATAATGAGCCTGCACCTTCCATCTTGGCTGCTCTCTCCCTCCCTCTGAGCTGCCCTATTGAGATGCCCGTGTGGCAAAGAACCAAGAAAGGCCTCTAGTCAATAGCCAGTGAGGATCTAGGTGCTCGGTCTAACAGCCCGCAAGGAAACAAATTCTGCCAACAGCCATAGGCGAGAGTTTGGAATTGGGTCCTCCCCCAGGTGAGTCTTCAGAAGAGAAGGCAGCCTAGACTGACAGCTGGAAGAGGGCCCAGTTAAGCCATACTCAGGTTCCTGACACAAAAATTATGAGAAAATAAAATTTTGTTCTTCTAAGGCACTAAGTTTAGGGATAATTTGTTATGCAGCAATAGATAATTAATACAATTGATGTTAAGTAAATTCTCCAAAGTCACTCAGATCGTAAGAATGGACTTGGGGTAATATGTCAACCAACTAATGAAAAATAGCAACTGCTACAATTTTAGGCTCCTAGTAAAGGGTTACGATGGTGATGATGATGACAATGATGAACAATAGTAATAAATAGTATCTAAATAAATACTGTTGCATCAAAATTATGACCAAATGGTTTTTTTTAATGAAATTTTTTTAATAAACTATTTTTCTTAAGACAAAGGAAGAAAGACAATCTGCTTTCTCCAGCTTCCTCTGTGTGCAAAGAAGTTCAGCACAAGAAGCATGGTGCCTGCTCCTTCCAAGCTGGATGGAAATAACAGTGTCCACATCTCACTAGAGAAGGTTCTAGTACTGGCACAAAGTAAATATGCATACCAGAGAGACTTCCAAACTCCAATCTCTGGGCTTTTTAAAAGCTCGTATTTGTATATTTGATGTGCAACCTAATTAGACCAGAGCATCTTTAATTAAGTGTGTCAGCCCCAGTGGAAGCCACAGAGTTCAATGCTAATAAAGCTGATAAAGGCTTTTGTTTCCCAGACTTCTTTTATTTAATACCTCAACCATGTTAAGCCAATCTGTAACATATGGGCAGTTCTCCCGCTATGGATTTATCATTTGGGTGTTTCTTTCTGTGAATTAATGCAATCAAGCTCCTGCCAGTGTTAATTATTTTTCTCCAAGAAGCAAATCCCAGAATTTAGCAGTAACCAGCTGTGATTTACTGCTGGTAGAACAGCAGAACGATGGCCTCGTGCTGTTTGCCACTGCCCCGGGCAGATCGGGGGAGGCTCCTGGGCTCCAGGGTTGACCTCAGCATTCAGGGCTTCCTGACACAGGCATGATTCTTGGCATTGTCATCCTCTCCACCCTTCTAGGAACATAAATCTCATGGTCTGCAAGAAGCTGCCCTTCTACAAGGGTTGCTGATCACTAGGAGACTGTCTTCCCAAGACACTCCCTTAGGGGAATTGTATTAGTCAGCCAAAGGGGTGCTGATGCAAAGTACCAGAAATCTGTTTTATAAAGGATATTTATTTGGGGTAGAAGATTACAGTCACAAGGCCCTAAAGAGTCCAACTCAAATACCGTAAGAGCTACTTTCTCACCCAAGTCATTGGCCATGTGTTGGAGCAAGATGGCGGGCGATATCTGCGAGGGTTCAGCTTTCCTTCTTCCTCTGAAGGCTCCATGGTCCCAGCTTCTTCCAATATCAGTTGTAGGTTGGGATAAGTTTCATCTCTCTCCTGGGGCTCATTTCTCTCCAGTCTCAGCTGCTCAGGGCTCTGGTCTCTGCAGCTGCAAACTATCAGGCAAATTGCTCATCTCTCTTCCGGGGCCACAGGATCCTGTCTAATGAACTGTCTCTCTTCCTCTGTGTTCTTTTCCTGTGTATTTACTTCCCAGGGCTTCAGCATCAAAACTCCAACTCTCTCCTCGGTCATGTCATTTCCTCTGTGAGTCCCCATCCACCAAGGTCCTATTGACGTGGCCCAATCAAAGCCCTAATCATAATTTAATGAAGTAAAAGTGAAACCTCTGAAGTTAATAAATCTAATATGCCCAGAGGAACAGACCAGTTTACAAACACAATGTAATATCTATTTTTGGAATTCAAAAACAGTACCAAACTGCCACAGGAATGCACTGCATACACTGCCTGCCTGGGTTCCATTAGCTGGTCTTGCTAACAGAAAAAAACTCCTCAAGTCAAAAGTCCTAGCCTCTGGGCCTTCCTACTGCCATTCCCTATGGGTGGAATGTTTATCCCCACATTGGCCCATAACTATCTATCACTCATCCTCCAGGTCTTGGCTTGAATGTCACTTCCTTCAGAGAGATTCTCTCTGTCCAACCTACTTTATAAAGTTCCCAGCCACAAGGAAAGTCTCTCTCAGCTCCCCATTTCTTTCAAATCCTCAGCACATGATCACAATCATCCTCTCTATTTGTTTACTTGTTTATTATGTACCTCCCAAAGAATATAAGATTCCTGAGACGGGGTCACATATGTTCTGTTTGGTACTATGTCCTGGCACATTGTGGGAGATAAAGTAGGTGTTTAGTCAAGAACCATGTAATGAATGGATTATGAAAACTCCAAGGGGCAAATGTGTCTTTCTACCCAAACTGGGGCCTGTATCAGAAATATTAAAGGTTCCATATATCTTCAAGGAGTATTTTGCTTATAAATGGGGGAGTCATCCTGCAACAAATAATGAGACAAATGAAAGGGCAATAATAAGAATATGTAGCCAAATTCGGCTAAATGGTGAAGTGGGTCAGAATTTAGAATAAATGAGAAAACTATCATTTGATTTCTGGCTGTGTGGCTTCAAGCAAGTCATTTATCCACTCTGGATTTTTGTTTTCTTATCCATAAGGATTCAAGATACATCACCAAGAAAGTATGAAAGCACAGGCTCTTGGTAAACATATTGTTCAACAAATATTGGTTGAATCTGAATCAAAGGGAAACTAATCCCAAGAAAGGAAGGGCATTATCCTTGAAGACAACCATATAACCGTAAATAAACATCCAGTTGAATTCTTAAATTTATGGTATAGACCCACGTGACCATCTGGAATGTGAAGAGTTCAAGGACCAGTTACCAACAGGATATGTCTTACTGAAGTTAGCTCACCATAACTCTTTGTGGCATTGCATAAAGAATCCTATTTCTTGTATATTTACTGTAAAAAGAGAAAGAAAGAAAAAGATTAGACATTCCTCAAGTTTATCTTTATATCTCTTTTCACTCGTTCCAGCATTGCTCAAGTTCCCAGAATGGCTTGGATGTTCATGACCACTGGTCTTAAAGCGCCCAGAGGATAGTGGTGTGGACACCAGCGGGCCCCTAAAGGCCCCCTTTAGGTTTACAGGGGAGTCCTGGCAAGCTGAAATCCAAGGACTGTCCATTTTGCTGCCTGTCAGCTGCAGTATGAGAGCAAACACCAAGATACCAGGAAACAGAAAACTCAAAGGGACAAGGAAACTGTCATTCAGTGAATACCTACTTGAGGCTTCAATCAAGCTGGCCACCTAACAAATGTTATCTGTCATGAACTGCCTGGAAGGTGGCAAACCGAAAGGTAGGGAGTCAGCAAAGCACAAGGAGCAAAGTTCCAAAGCCACGGCTTTTTCTGTTCATTCACCCATTCATCCTTTCAGCAGACTTTTATTCAGCTCCCATTCTGTGCAAGCCACAGATTTCACATCTGCTTTATGAGCACTCTAAGATATAAAGAGAAGGAGAAAGGCTCTGCCCCTCTCTTTGCACATAGCTGGCAGAGGAAGGACCTAGATATATAGCCCTCTCAAAAACTCCAGATCTCAGGTGTGGTGCCCTTTAGCTGGGAAGCCCAGGAAAAGGGACGATAAGGTTGCAGACCCCATAGCGTGGTCCCACAGCATCCTGCACTTCCTTCTCTGATCTCCACTGCATGGCATGATCTGGCCTTTGCTCCAAGCCATAAGCACTGAGAGGGCAAAGCTCATGTCTGCTGGTTCTCCAGTGCATCCTAAGAGCCTACCACACCACTGCTCATGCCCATTTGTAGTCAGGAAATGCCCGTTGAGTAGATCTTCTCATGAGATCTTTAACATGACCATTCTTGCTTTTAAAAGCAGTGCTATCCTCTTCCATAGGCAAATACAGGAGTCTTAGATATCACACTATGACAGGCAGAATGTCCTTCTAAGAATGATAGCTGAACAGATAGACTTGAACTTGATCAAGTAAGCTCCATGCAACTTACTTAGTGCAACTCCACTCAATCCACCATGTCTGAGAAGCCTCCAGAGTGGACACATCTGCAATAGGTATAATTTAAAAGACAATGGACTTTTCACTAATCTTTGTATGTACCTCTTTCTCTTTTCTAGTTCTACATTAACCTCCCTCACAGCACATCTTAGACAGAGCTATGTATTGCCCTTGAATAACAAATCCAACCTCTTGTTCTTGGCATGAGTTAAAGAATTCAAGCTGGGCTTTAATCAATTTCATATCTGTATTGATGACCTAAAGAAAGGAATTTGATAATATCCTCATTGAGTGTACAAAGGATCTAAAGTCAAGGAATATTGCTAGAAAACTGGAAGGAAGGATTAAATTTTTGAAAGGCTTAGATCCTTGGGGAAAATTATCCCAGAAGAAGAGGATGAACTTTAATAATTGTAAGTATAAAATGATATGGTTTAGGACAAAATGAAAATGATTGGAAATCAAGTCTTATTTTTATATGAACAGAAATAGACCATTTCAAAATATTTCAGTTTATTTTAAACTGTTCAGTAGACTATGAAGCCGAATTTGTAGGTAATACCAGAAAATGGACTTAAATTGTTTGGTGTTTAAAGACAACAGCTTCTACATAAGATCCCAAGAGACTTGCAGAAAAGAGGCAAAGCCCTAATATTAAGAAAATAAAACTCATGTTTCAAACACATTATGTAAAAATTGATTTATACTTCATTTCCCTAATTTTGATATTTGCTATTTCTTCCATAGTTGATATGGAAAAAAGGGACTTGGGCACAATTGCTGGCTACAAGTAGAATATGTCAGCAATGAAATGAGATACAGGGACCAGGTCCTATGGTTAGGAGACTAAAATTTTCTCCTACCTCTAGCTATATTCTACTTAGAATGGAAGAAAACCGAATGCTTGAGTTGCAAGAGCTGTTACCAATCATCTAGCACAACCTTCTCCTTTGAGGAAGTTCAAGTTCAGAAATGAAATGGCTGGTCCACGATCACGTACGTAACTGACACCAGAGCTGGGGGCTGGAGTTCTGGCACCTTGGCTCACCCCATGTTTTTCTAGAGCAGCTACTGTGTCCTCAGAACACCAGTTCTGTGGCATTGTTCTAGGCAGTGTCTCCATTGCTGGGGTCTCCCGACCATTCTAGATCCTACTTAATATCCATTGAGCACATTCCTTCTCTGTGTAAATAGTGCAGAGTTGGCGTCTGATGTTTACAATCAAGTCTGTAACCGACACCAACAAGGAAGAGGAAAAAATAAGTTAGACAAGGGTGGGGAAGGGTCTTGTGGAGACGACACCTAAAAATACAGAGTGGGAGCAGAGAAAACGCACGAGAGGATGTTAGAGAGTCGGCAGGTGTCTGATCAGAGTTTGTGATCCTTGTGGATGATGATCACCTTGATCTCAAAGGCACCAGGACAAGACTGAAAGATTTCAAGCCAGGAAGAGTTAAACTAGTAAGAAAGGCTTTGAACCATATTCAGATTGACATTCTAGCAAATCCCTTCAGAGCCCATCAGAACCCAGGAAACCAGCTTTGTCTCAGGAATACTGGTTCCCAATAGCAGGAGTCCTGATGGTTTCAACTGCAAACTTTCCTGTGTTGAGGAAAACTACATGAGACGGGCATTGGGTGGGGTGAATCTGTGTCTGATAACAGTGAAATATAACTCAGAAACTTGCCCTCCAAAATCCTTAATAAGGTCACCCACACAGCCATGTGAACACGTGGCAGATGAATCTTTCGTACAGTCTCAGACACCAGCTTTGAAGGTTTTACAGGCATTATCATGATCCTTCCATGGCCTTTCAGGCTCCAAATTAAGCCTGATGTACAGCACCAGACGGTGATTAACACCCACCCCAGCCCACAGTTAGGCTGACCCCATTACACTTATCCAAAATGAGGGAGAGGGAAGCCAAATGCCCCAAGTGCAAGCAACCCAGAGTCGATAAGACGCGCCATTGCGTCCTGGTCTCTACACTACACTCCCAATGCAGGGGGAGCTGATTTTATAACCTTCCCCCTCCTCATAGCTTCCTGAGGTCCTTTCTTCTTCTCCCCGGTTTTGAATTTTTTTAAATTCAAGAGAAGTGGCATTTATTAAGCTTTGTGCAAACATCAAAAACTGAGTAGAGCTTCACGGTGGCAGTGAAACTTTGGATATTAACTGTGTGTGTGCATGTAACAAATATAACAAAGACACACATACATGCACACACATACACATATTTGATTTCTACTCCCAAAGCACTTGCCTTCTAATGCAGAAGCCAGCCTGACAAACGAAAGTAGTGGGGGATTCTTACAGCAAGGGATCACTATGTCCACCGAAACATCAGATATACTTGGGAGGGCCGGCGACTGGGAGAGGGGAAGGAGCCCATTTCTTTGCTACCTGAAAGGCTGCCGAGGAATGAAACTAATGGATCGCACTGAGGCCGACTGTAGGTCCAAGGCCATGCCTAACCCCTAGAAAATGCATGAAATGTGGGGAAGAACTCACCCTGACTCCATAAATGTTGTCCGTGAACAAAGTGGAGGGAAGGATGGGTGAGAACAGCTGCTTACAGAATGTGCATTTACTAGGGGACTAGTTCCAGGATCCTGGAGAGAGGGAAGGGGGTTGCAAAAAAAGACCTAGTTCAGTGAAAAAACGAAAGTTTCTGTACGACCCTAGAAAGCCAATCATCCTGGCTTTGGACCTGGTACCTGCAGGTACCTCAGAAGCCTAATCCCCAGTGGAAACAGAACAGGGACGAGGCTAACAAAACATAAGGGGTGGCTGGAGAGGCAGCTGCCGCAAGGAACCACCCCAGGGGGCAGGGGTGGGGGGAGAGGGATGCCAAATGGGGCTCCTCAAGGAAATGTTCTTAGAAACAGCTTGATTCAGGAGGGAGGGTTCGGAACTGGCTTCCAAGAGACCCTGGTGATGGATTTAGAAAATCCCATTTCCCAACTACCTGCACTGTATAGCAATATAAACAGAATGGGGGGGGGCGGGTAAAAGTTGCTCAACATTCCCAGTTACCAGCTTTTGAATTATGCAACAATGAGACACATATTCCACCTCTGAAATTGGCAAAGACTTAACAGATCGACACTATCTAGGGTTTAAGGAAATAGGAACAGAGGTGCTAGTGGAACTATGTGTTCATACAACTTTTGCAGATGGTAATTTGTTATATTTTAAAAATTAAAATGTTCACCTTTTAATTTAGGATCCCACTTAAAATGTTCTAAGACACATTCACACATGAGCAATAAACAGAAAGATATTCATTACATCCTTGTTTAAAGTGGCAAAATACAAGAAAACTAAGTGCCTGCCCTATAGCATTATTTAAAAAAAAATACATTGCCTATATGCAGTGAAATTCATATTTCACAGAAAAAGACAGCTCTGCAATTATGATATGGAAAGACATCTTTAATATACTTTTAAGAGAACAAAGCAAGTTGCAGAATAATATGTAATGTTATCATATTGCTTGGTAGAAATAAAAATTGTGAATGTATATTATATTTTATATATACAAAAAATGACTGGAAGGATAAACTTCCAAAAAAAATCTAAGGCATCAGATCATAGGGGAATATTCATTATTTTCTGCTTTATTTATCCCCATGCTGTTTGAATTTTTATTAGGATAGCAAATTATTTTTATGATCAGAAATTGAAAATTAAAAAACTAAAGAGCCAAACCTTTGAAAAAGGTAGCCAGGCATCAGCGAACCATGGCCCCAGCCATCACCCCACACGGGAAGGAGAAAAGGAGCTGGTGACAGTCAACGAGCTCTGGGCGGGGGGGGGAGCCCCTCAGCACACAGAGAGAGAGCAGTATCTGGTGTAGCTTGGCAAACACAGAATCTAAACTCCAAAGTTGGTGAACTGAAGCAGATGCAGGAATTTGGACTCCAGAGTTTGCATGGAGGGGAGCACCTAGGGGTGCTCCAGCTGCAGAGCAGCCAGGACACATGCCTGCTTCATTCCACACGGAAGCCAGTTCCATGAAGCAGTCATATCATGTTGTGAGACGGAGGCATTTGAGCCCATTTTACGGCAGAGTGCTGAGTCCAGTGTCTTTCATGATTAACATTCATTCTACAGATATGCATTTTCTGAATGCCTGTTCTCTACCAGGCACCAAGCTAGGTGCCAGGAATACCAAGGTGTGCTGCAGCCATCCACTGACTGGAAGATGCCATATGACAGGCAGGCTCCTGTAGAAAAGGGACAGCACAGCAGCGGGAGTCCGGCATCCAAGAGAACGGCCTGGGTCCTGGCTGGCATCGCTCTGGCTCACAAGTGTGCGGCTATTCCAGGTGCTGTGGCGGTGTCTCTTCCGATTGGGCAAGTGTCCACTCTGATTCAGAGGTGCCCAGCCTGGAGATGTGGTTGAGCATTCCAACTATGCCCCCTCGTGGTACAACCTGCCCGGCCCAAGCCACAGCTACATGTCTCACCTGTGTTAGTTCTCTACCTCTGGCCCTCCCGCATTGCCCTGCTGGCCTCTTCTCCGACTCCTGACCTTCCTAGGGCTTTAAGATCCTGCTCTGTCTTTTCCTCCTCCGCTGATTCCTTGATCACTACTTGTACAATCCAAGCTGCGTTGACACTACCCACTTGTACACTCTCTCCTCCACAATCTGGTCTCTGCTCTCTTCCCAAACTGTCCCATACGATCCAATGGTCTTGGCCTGGGAGTTCCAGACTTTGACTCTCTCCTGGATCCAACCCCACATTGGTGGGTCAGAGGACACCAGGGGAATCAGAAGAACTGAACCTCATATTCTCACTCTGCCAGGAATGAACTGTCTGACCATGGGCACTTCAAGTCTTCTCTCTAAATCTTTGTTTCTTCATCTATTAAACGAGAGGTATAGAATGAAAGAACTAATAATTTTATTATATCAGCTACCACTTTTTAAGCACCTAATAATTTCCAAGGCAATACAGAATGCTGTCTATATATTATCTCATTTAATCCTACAATAATCCCACAAACTATAAGGGATATATACAATATACAATAAAGTATATGGATATATACAATAATATGTCATTATTATCAGAGGAACTTGGCATTTTTCCCTAAGTCACAAAGCATTTAGGTGTCATAAATGGGACTCAAAAGTAAGAGCATCTTGTATAGTTTGAAACTTCAAACTATACAAGATTTTCATGAGTATGTAAAAAAAGAATCATGTACATGAAACTTTGATGCATTTTACAAAGACAGGAATATTATTACATTTCTAAAATAATGAAAAATTAAACAGTGCTGTTGCTCTATCACAATTTTATATAATACGCATTGTATTTTTCTTCCTTCTAGCATCTTCAATTTTGAATTGTGGCATGTTCACCTAGTGTTCAAAGTTAAAACAAAAAGATCCATCCATTTCTCAAACGTATAGGGGAGGAAGATACAGACTATAGTTAGTAGTAATACTTTGATGATGCTCTTCCATGATTTGTTAACAAACGTTTCACAACAATGCAGGGTATTTGTGGGGGGAGGTGATGTATGGGAGCCCTGTTTGGTGTTATGCATGTTTGTTTTGTAACAAACATGTTCATGTATGAATGATATACTTCAATAAATTGTTAAAAAAAAAAAAAACATTGGATGGGAAATAATCTCATCTCAACATGCTCGGGGTGATGTGCTGCGTGCCCATTAGAGTTAATGGGAGTTAACAGCCAAAATCCAAGTGAAGGCTCTGCTCTCAAGGGCACAATGGCAAAGAGAAAATCAAGGGAGATTTAAATGGGAAAATGCTACAGCCACAGCAAAGGACTCTGAGAATCAGAGGACTAGACTTTGTGAAAATCACGTATCTTTGAAAGTTGGTCTCTAGTCTTGGACTCTGACAAAAGTGGGGCTAGCTGCTTGGGTTAGTAGCTGTGTAACCTTCAGAAATTATTAACCCCAATTAAACCTCAGTTTATTCATTTTCAGAAAGGACATACCAGTGGTACATAATTCATCTGGTTATGAGTCGCCATATTGGGAGACTAAATGATATGATGCATAGAGAATGCACTGTACAAAGGAAATGCTATGCAAATTAGCCAGGGTTATTATTATTATTTTCATTATCCTTATCCTCACTAAGAGCAACACTCTTAAAGAACAGGGAATGTCTTAGTTACTTTTCTCTAAAACCAAATGGCTTTCAAGAGCATTCTTACCGCAAATCGCCAGGACAAAAATCACTGCTGTCTAAATCAACTCTGCAGCCAGGCACAGAGCAATCATGTCACCCTCTCCCATAGTCTCAGCTCATCTTCCTCAAGGCTCCGAAACACAGACATTATGCCCATTTCACAGCTGGCGGCAACGGAAGCTCAGAGAGGTTGAGCCGTGTTAAATGGAACATCATTTGTCATCTTTAACAAACAACAGGCAAGGTCAAGACTTTTACAAAGCTTTATACAGACTAAATCCAGGAGCATATAACCATGCCTTCCCAGGCCTTTTTCATTTTGCCTCTGCAGTGCAGTATTTCCAGGAAGAATCAGGTCATGAACTCACAAATGTGGATTTTACCCCCAGTCAGTCCAGAAGGTATTTGTACCAGCCAAGTGGCATTTGAGGTCCCCCCTCAGCCAGATCAATATCTCCTGAGGAGCATCAAGAACATTCCTTGGAACCCTAAGAGTCCATCGTCAACGCATAGCAAACAAAGAGAAGGAAATGAGCTCCAACTCTTTCTAAAGAGAACCCCATCACCACAGGAAACCCCAAGCTATTCTAGCAGTACAGATGGCATTCAGCTCTATCTGAGAGTGAGGAGGTGGCTATGGAAGCAATACCCAGGGCCACCTGGGGGGAGGACACAGGTACACACAGCATGAAATAGTCACTCACCTCACACTCTGCTTCTTAGGCTGGACCCCCAGAACGGCTCAGCTAATTCTGTTTAAATACCCACTTCCTCAGCTTTAGGAAGAGACCGTCCACCCCACCATGCCCCGATGGAGCGCAGTGAAAAGCCATCCTTTGGTCTGTCTGTGGGGCTCCTACCTGAATTCCTCGTCACAGGAGGATTCCTTATCTCTGGGAGTCAGAAGTAAGAGAGCAGCAGACAGTAATCCCTGAGATTTAAAATAAAAAGAAGAAAACTGACCAAAAAACAAACACAAAACAAAAAATCACCACCACAAACTAGCAGCCCCTGTGGATAAATCAAAGGAACAACAGATGCCATTTGGATTTGGAGGAAGCTCTGCATACCTGAAGTCCAGGTTAGCCTTCCTCTCTCATTTCTATCATCTCCCTCCCTTTCCCACCATCAGTGTCCATAGGTGATGTGGTGGTTTGAAGCTGTAGGTACCAGGCAAAAATATGTTCTTAAACTTAATCCATCCCTCTGGGTGTGAACCCATTGTAAGTAGGCCCTTTTGATGAAGCTACTTCAGTTAAGGTGTGACCCACCTCATTCAGGATGGGTCTTCATCCTATTACTGGATCCTTTATAAAGGGAAGGAGAGAGAGGGTGGGAGGAGGGGGAGAGAGAGAGAGACAGAGAGACAGAGAGAGAGAGAATGAGAGAGAGAGAGAAAGAAAGCTAGGGAAGCAAGAAGCTTTCAGCAACAGAACCTGGAAGAAAGCATCACCTTGATGATGCCCTGATTTCAACATTTTCTTAGCCTCAAAACTGCAAACTAATGAATTCCCATTGTTCAAGAGAACCATTTCATGGCATTTGATTTAAGCAGCCTAGGAAACCCTTGGTAGAGCCAAATTACATCTGAAACTCAGACACTGCACCTTCAGGGTCAGAGATGTTCTTTTGCCAACTCAGCTTGAGTCTCAGATTTCAACTCCCCTTTCTGAGCAAGAAGCCCTTTCATACACTACCTCACTTAATCCTCACTCCTACACTTTGGTGTTCGCAGATGAGGAACCAGAGTGGGGAGATGACTTAATGTGCTCAAGGCAGACAACTCTTAAATAACAGAGTTGGAATTCAAATCCAGGTTTCCTAATTCCAAACCCAAGGCTGTCTGTACTACGCCACCATATTCTCCTCAGATTTACCACCAAGACGTGTCCTGCCTCAATATTAGGACAAGTTCTCTTTTTCCTGTGTCTAGGCTCATGGTTGGCTGCACTTTGATTGTTCCAAGTTACACTTTCTTCCCTGCTTCTATCCGCCAGAAGCATTCAAGCTAAAAATGAAGGGCACCTCCCCTTAAATTCCCTAGTGGAGGGGAAAAAATGGTTTGCTGTTCCTTTCTTGGATTCCCAGATAACAGTGCCGACCTGACACAGTCTAGGATCTCTGAAGCTATTGTCCTCTATATATTTTATTCTTTCACATACACCTTAATTTGCCCAGGGAAAAAACAGATATCTGATATGACAAGTGTATTTTTTTTCTGGAGATCTGACTATTCAGTTTTTCCTTGGAAGGGCCAGAGTGTCTTTCAAAAGTTTCAGCCCTGGGTTTTGAGAAACTTATTCGTGTGGCATGTCTGTCACTTTTCACAGTCCTCAAGCAAATCCTGGCAATTTTCACATAATGGCATTTGTTGACAGGTTGTTAGGGCTGACAGTGAATATGTTTGAAAAACTGTCAAGCTGGTGAAAAAAAAATTAAAGAGAGAGCCTTCTTACATTTGAAACAGCATGTTAAACTGTAAGTGCGTCCTCAGAAATGCAGAGACCTCCACTTCTCAGCAAGTTACATGCTCAACAGTGACAGCCTGAGAAGCTAAAAACCCTAAAAATTAATGTCATCTTGTCACTTCAAAGGTCATAAGGCACATTACCACTAAACTCTATTTATCTTCATAAAATTGAGTTTGCCTTTAAATCTCAATAACAGGTGAATGGAAGAGAGAAGCTACTGCAAATGCCATCAGGGTGATGCCAGGTGTTTGGCTAAACAGAGCTGCTCCTGGGGTTGGCAGGCAGCCCTAAAATGTGGCACTGTAAGTTTAGTCACTTGGGCCACTGTTGTGGTTGATCTTTAATCAGTAAGTTATCAAGGAATGAGTCAACTGAACAGTAGTGACCAAGGTAACAAACAGAAGAGTGGCAATGGCCGGCACCCAACAGATCAACAAAGGAAAACCCACCATTCCTGAAGGTTCCACTCACTGCACATATCCAAGGTCATAAAGAACGACCTAGGGCCAAGTACATGGCATCTCCCGATGACCACTGGGATGTCATAATGCTCTGCCAAAAGCACACAGGTAATCATTATGTGCACAGTCTTGTCTTCTAGGCATTGTGTCAAGAACTTGAGATGAGTATGATGCGTGCTGACCCCAGGAAGCTTGCAACCTGGCCAGGTACCCAAGACAAACACCAGGAAGTGAGAAAACAATGGAGTAAGAATACTTCAAAAAATTAACAGAAGTGATGGTGTAGATGACAATGCTGACTTCCCCTGGATCACTCAACTCTGGATTGCTGAGCTCTCCTCATCTATAGACTTATCCCTAACCTTCTGCTGAGACAATCCTAAGATCAATCTCACCAGTGCTTTGAGTATGGAATTTATTATATTTTATATTTATTGTTGGATTTCTGACTCTCAGTCTTGGCCAACCAGATATATCTAAAAATCAGCTATTCCTGTGTTATTTGGTAATCATATGCTCATGGGCAACTTATTTAAACTGAGATTATTTCTTCTTCTGGTAGGTGGAATAATGACAATTTTATCACCTGATCTGTCCTGAGGATCAAATTTCAGATGATATATGTATAGGCATCATGTAAAGCCTGGTACAGTAGGTCCCTAAACATGAGAACATCAAGGTCATAGAACTTTCTACCAACTTTGCTTAGTGCTTCAAATGCTTTTGCTCCTTTAAAGCATGCCAATCTCTTTTTTAAGAGGAAGGTGTCTATCTCGACATCAGTGTAGTTTATACCAGGATCTGTGGACAAACTTATGCCCAAGCACACAGTTTTAAAAAACCTTTAATTCTTTGGTTCAGAATGTGAACATTTCCACCAGGGCCTCCAGCTCTTAAATCTAAGCAGAATCCTGTACTTTGCAAACTCTGCAAGATGTAGAGTTTAATCAACCAAGGGCTCTGAGGAGCTGGCTGTGCATGGTGCCTGAGGGGCAGAACTGCTGTCTCCTCCCTGCTTGGGGAAGAATTTGTGGTACAGAAGAGTCAAGTCCAATTTTACAGTCCTCTCTCTGAGGCTACCCAGAGGGGTGGGCAGGAAGCTAACATTGGAGGAGCTCTGGAGCTCTGGGATTCGCCTTCGCAGCAGGAGATTCCTGCTGGAGCAGGGGTTACGAAGGCAAGAAAGTCAAAGCAAGCCTCTCTAGAGACAGCTAGTAACAATAAAGAGCAATAACAGCTACAATTTTAAAGTAAACATTTTTTATTAAAGTATAACAAATACACATAAAAGTGCACAGATCATAAATGTATCTCAAGGAATTTTCACCAAGCACACACACTCTTGTAACCAGATCAGTGCAGAATATGACCAGCCTCCAAGACCCTCTTGTGTCTTTCCTGGTCACAGCCCCTTCCTCCTCAAAGGGAACCACTCTAACACATAGCTTAGTTTTAACTATTTGTCTTCTAAGACAGATTTTAGTTTTGCTTCTTTTTGAACTTTGTATAAACAGAATCATATTGCATGTACTCCCTCATGTCTGACTTCTTTGACTTCATGTTATGCTTGTGAGAGTCATCCACATTGTTGCATGCAGCAATAATTGATTTTTCTCATTGCTGAATAGTACTCCACTGTGAAAATATGCTACAATTCCTCTCTCCATTCTACTGATGACAGACACGTGAATTGTTTTCAGTTTTGTCTATTATGTATCATGCTTCTATGAACATTCTTGTACATGTCTTTTGGTTTATATACATATGCACTTCTCTTAGGTAAATACCTGGAGTGGAGTTGCTGGTTGTAAGGTATACATATATGTTCAGCTCTAGAAGATACTGCCAAACAGTGCATCCAAAGTGGTTGTACCAATTTACACTCTCACCAGCAGTGTATGGGAGTTCCAGTTGCTCCACATCCTCACCACCACTTGGTGATGTCAGGCAAAATATTAGTCACCCTAGAGGGTATGAATAACAGTGACTTCTTACTGAGTATTTATTTTATATAAGACTTGGAGTTAAGAACATTACATATTTCATATATTTAAGTCTGATTAGGAAAATAGGGATAATATTAGTAGTTCAAAGATATTAAACTACTTGTACAAAGTCACCTGATTCCTATGACTTCAAAGACCATGCTATTTACATGACATTATGTCATTCTCAACTAATTACTAACTAATTATTAATTAATTTGAAATAATTTTTTTCTGCAAGGATCTCAAAACTATCAATCATAATGATGTCACTGATCCAGTTACAACTTATTCCTTATAAAGAAGGCACTCTGAAAACCGAGTCACTAAAAAGGAGAAAATTCCAGGAAAAATGGCCCAAAATGCACACAGATATAAAAAATGTTAAATTATTGGAATCTGAACATTGTGTCTAAATGACACAAGCTTTCTTTAAACCTGCTATATTACCTGGCCCTGCACTTTGTTTCTTTAATCGCAAATGGAACAAATGGGAAACATTTGGGGCCCAAACGCAGAACAGGATGTATCTAAGGACTAAAAGATGTTTTTTTAATGTGGAAAAGAGAACTGAGCTGAGAGAACAGACACAGCCATATTTTATCCTCAGTATCTGTTCCCCCAATCCTGGACCCATTAAGATGCCATGAATGACTGAAATTGGAAAACTGTTTGCTGCCTAGCCTCACCTCATATCCCCAAGGAGACATTTATTAAGGTCCCAATCAACCATATAACTTTAGCCCATTCCCTTTCTAATATCCCAGGCTCCATGAGTCCTCTCAGCTCAAATCTTAGCCTTCCCCCACTTTCACACATGGGGACTCCACTGAAAACCCAAAGAGTACTTCTCTTTAGGGTCTTATTTTCTTTGTCCCTAGGATGTTTGCAAAGCCTTCTTTTGCAGCTCTGCTGTTCACCATGCTTCTCTTTGCTCTTTTCATCCTCCATCTTCCCTTTTAATCTAAAATTCTATTATGTAAGAGTGTTACAGATCAGTGAAACATGTCTCTAATATATTTAAGGCTATTCTGAAACCCAAATTTCTGCTGAAGATCTTGGAGTTGGATGGGGAGGTGAACTAGAATTTAATAAAAATGATTTACAGAATCATTCTTAGAAGCATGCATACATAAAAGCAAACAAAGAAGCATCCACATTGTTGAAAACAAAGTTAGGGTAAAATCAAAGGAACACTGAAGATTAATGAAGAGTAACAGCATATTTTTCTTTCAAGGATAAAAAAATGAAATATGAAGCAAAAGAGCAAGGCTGGTACATGCAAGTTCATTAAAAGCAACAGAAAAGTAAGGAACATTTTTACTTTTCTCTTTCCCATGCCAACTGAGATCATTTTGGTTTTTGAGAAGTTTAGCAACCTCAGATGTCACACAACATTCTAAGAACAAAACAAGACCTATGCAGTCGTCAGTCACCAAATCTGAGCCAAGGATTGACACGTAAAGAGTTTTCCTGGATAAGTAACTTAACTCATAACAATACTTCTAAACCCTTCATATCCTTTGGAAAATTAACTTCAGTAATACATGCAAAGCACTTAGAAGGTCCATGGGCACAGAGTAAGCACTCAATAGATATTAGCCTTCATGACAGTGATCATTGTAATTAGGATTATGCTGGTGATGATACTATTGATGATGATGGCTACAACCCTAAATTATGTCAGAAGATAAGAATTCAAGAAAATGTATAATTCACCAATCTTGAAAGCAGAAAGAAAATATACAACAAACTCCTCTCTTCTTTCTCTGTGTCTACTGCAAAGGCTCCTTATCTGTTAAAAACCCAAGAAAGAGACACAACCAGCAAGATGGCAGCAGAGTGAGGTGCTCCTAGAGTCAGTTCCTGCTACAGGGCAGTTAGTAATCACCCAGAGCTAAGTAAAGGATTTGTTTTGGGGCTTCAGGAGACCAGAAGTGCATCCTGCAGCATCCTTGAAAGAGTGGAAGGAGGAAACTGCCCATATGCAGAGAAGATTTGTGAGTAGAGCTCTACACGCCATGGAGGCCAGTGCCCATCTTCCACTGGAGGCACAAGCCGCCTCGGGAGCTGTTCCACGGCTGGAACTGGAAGCTCCACTTCCCAAAAACGGGGGAGGAAGAGACGGTTGGGCACCAACCTCAGCTACTGATTAGTAAATTCTGCTGGCTAAAGTATAATCCTAAGAACAGCTAAAGTTTGAACCTGTCCAAGTCAGAAAGAGGCCAGTGGCCACCATCTTAACTCCGTGCCTGACATGAGGGGAAGCGGGGCTGACTGAAAATCACAGTGTTGGCAGGGACCGGCTTCTTTCCAGCTAGATCAGATTGCTGCTCTAGCCTGGTCCCCAGGCCTACCTCGGACAGGGAGGAAGCCGGGGGGAGCTGTGCCAGCCTCTCTGGGAAATTACAGGCCACGCCGCAGAGGCCAGTGATCATCCTACTTTGGCAGTGCAAGCCACCCCAGGAGCTATTCTGTGGCAGGAATTGGAAGCTCCAGTTCCCAAAAACAGGGGAGGAAGAGATGGTTGGCCACCGATTTCAGCTACTGATTAGTCAGTTCGGCTGGGTAAAATATAACCCTAAAAGAACAGCTGAATATTGAACCTGTCCCAGTTGGAAGGAGGCTGGTGGCCACCATTTTGACTCCACACCCAGCATGAGGGGAAGCCAGGCTGACTGAAAATCATGGTGACAATAGACACCAATTTCTTTCACCCACATTGGCCTGCAGCCCTAGCCTAGGCTTAAGCCCCACCTCAAGCAGGGAGGAAGCTGGTGGGCCCTGCACCAGCCTATCCAGGTAACTGCAGGTACATTTGGCTGACAGACTGAATAATCAGATGTCTACTGGGGCAACTGCAGTTATCTTGAACCTGCACTACAAAGATTGCTACCCACACCTGCAGCTCCATCCCTGCCCCAAGCAGGGGAGAAAGGGGCGGGAAGCTTCTGGGCAACTACAGTCTAGGCTTCCATGACTTGGATTATTTCACACAGCTGTGGCTCTGTCCCTACCCCTGGCAAAGGAGAAAGTTGGGAGAAGCTTCATCGGTCCTTGGGGCACTGAGGGCAGCTTGAGCCTCCACAGTTTACAGAACCAACTACATCCTTGGCTCCTATTACACAACCAACAAGAGAGAAAGGGCAGGAAGCCCTAAACCAAAGAGAAAAACTGCACCCAGAATAAATACTCTAGTAAGCCAGATGCCAAGACATCAACAAAAAATTACAATCCACACCAAGAAACAGAAAGAAATGGCCCAGTTAAAGGAACAAGATAAGCCTCCAGATGACATAAAGGAGTTGAGACAACTAATCATAGATGTTTAAACAAATCTCCTTAATAAATTCAATGAGGTGGCTAAAGAAATTAAGGATATTAAGATGACACTGGATGAGCACAAAGAAGAATTTGAAAGCATACATAGAAAAACAGCAAATCTTATGGGAATGAAAGGTGCAATAAATGAAATTTAAAATACACTGGAATCATATAATAGCAGATTTGAGGAGGCAGAAGAAAGGATTGGTGAGCTTGAAGAAATGGCCTCTGAAAGTGAACATACAAAAGAACAGATGAAGAAAAGATTGGAAAAATTTGAACAAGGTCTCAGGGAACTAAATGACAGCAAGAGACATGCAAACATAAGTGCCATTGGTGTTCCAGAAGGAGAAGAGAAGGGAAAAGGGGCAGAAGGAATATTTGAAGAAATAATGGTAGAAAAGTTCCCAACCCTATTGAAGGACATAGATATCAATGACCAAGAAGCACGAAGTACTCCAATCTGAAAAAATCCGAATAGACCAACTCCAAGACACGTCCTAATCAGAATGTCAAATGCCAAAGACAAAGAGAAAATTCTGAGAGCAACAAGTGAAAAGCAATGCATTACATACAAGGAATACACAATAAGATTAAATGCTGATTATCACCAGAAACCATGGAAGCAAGAAGACAGTGGTATGATATATTTAAGATACCGCAAGAGAAAAACTTCCAGCTAAGAATCTTATATCTGGCAAGATTATCTTTCAAAAAAGAGGACAAGTTTAGAACATTCACAGATAAACACAAACTGAGAGAGTTTGTAACCAAGAGACCCGCTTTGCAGGAAACACTAAAGGATGTGCTACAGACTGAAAAGAAAAGACAGGAGAGAGAGGACTGGAAGAGAGTCTAGAAATGAAGATTATATCAATAAAAGTAATTGAAAGTGTCAGAGTGGTGAAAATAAAATATGACAGATAAAAACCAAATATTCAGGAATAAACTTAACCAAAGATATAAAGCACTTGTATTCAGAAAACTACAACTAATTGTTAAATTTTAAAAAGTCCTAAGTAATTGGAAGAACTTTCCATGCTCACAGATTGGAGCATGGAATAAATATCATTAAGATGTCAATTCTACTCAAATTGATATACAGATTCAATGAATCACGATAAAAATTCCACCAGCATTTTTTAAATAAATGGAAAACATGATTATCAAATATATTTGGAGGGGTAAGGGGTCCTGAATAGCCAGAAACATCTTAAAAAGGAAAAGCAAAGTTAGAGGACTGTCATTTCTAAACTTTAAATCATATTACCAAGCTACTGTGGTAAAAACAGCATGGTACTGGCCTAAACACAGACACAAAGGCCAATAGAACAGAATTGATGGTTCAGAAACAGATCCTCACATTTACGGTCAAGAGATTTTGACTAGCCTGTCAAACCCACCCAGATTAGGCAGAGAAGTCTATCCAACAAATAGTGCTGAGAAAACTAGATACCCATAGCAAAAGAAGGAAAGAGGACCCCTATCTCACACCTTATACAAAAATTAACTTAAAATGAATAGAAAACCTGAATATAAAAGCAAGAACCATAAAGCTTCTAGAAGAAAATGTAGGAAAATATCTTTAAGACCTAGTGGTAGGTGGTGCATTCTTAAAGGAGATAAGAGGCGAA